>CAOLHI010003089.1:0-200430 GCA_948474755.1 Ctenosaura bakeri | reverse complement strand
AATTTAATGAGACCAAAAATATATTAAATCATTGAACAGTTAAAAACGAGACAATTTAAAACTGGTTAAAACAATTTAAGGTAACACCTACCCTAGCACATGCACAGCCCAGATAAAATCAGTTAGGCCCGAAGGTTTTAATAAAAAGCCAGGTTTTGACTTGGCACCAAAATGATTCCAACATTGGTGGCAATCCGGTCTCTGAGGAAAGGGTATTCCACAACTGGGATGCCACCGCAGAGAAGCACCTCTCCCATGTCCACCCACAATATATTTCCCCTACTAGTAGGACACAGAGAAAAGTCCCTCCAATAGACCTCAATTCTTAGGCATATATAGAGGCATTCCCCAAGCTGTTTAGGCCCCAAGCTGTTTAGGGCTCTAAATACTATCCCCAGTACCTTATTTTAAGATTGAAAGTATACTGGAACCAATGCAATTCCTTCAGAACTGATATTATATGGTTTCTGAATGGTTTTCCACTCAGCAGTCTAGTTGCTGCATATTGCACTAGCTATAGTTTCGGAATCATCTTCAAGGGCAGCCCAAGATAGAGTGTATTGCAGTAGTCTAATTGAGCAGTTTAATAGTCTAATTGAGAAGTTACCAGGGCATGGACTATGTGGCCCAATTCTACACATCACCAGTCGGAAGTATTATTTAGCAGAACATATGAAAGACCTCTGACTGTGGCCATTTCCGCACGGGGTATTTGAAACGGTGCAGTCCATCCTCCAGGGAGGATGTCTGCACCTGGGAGTGGACTGGGTCCGGACTATTTAACATAGATCCGCACCTCAGCCCGCTCTGGAACGACCCCAAGTGGTCGCCCAGCGTGCTTTTGAAAAACCCGTTTCTTTCGGTTTTTCAAAAGCACAGAACGCGCCAGTGCAAGCCTGCTCCCTTGTGCAGATTTTCAGGATTGCACCAATGCAAGCCTGCAATCTGCCAGGGGCGGGCTTTAGGCTGGCAAGCTTCAGCAGTTGGTTGAGACCCTCGACCAACTGGAAGCCACCATTTTCTATGCCGGAGCAGTGCGGAGCGATGAGCACGCACTGCTACGGAGCAGCCTGGACCGGACCGGGGAGCCATAAGACCCAGTAAGTAGCGGCATGGGGTGATTCCCTTGCCCAGTGCAGAAATGGCCTGTGACTCCAGAGTAAAAGACAATAGTCTGATAGATGGACAAATAGGCTGATTAACTTTTAGTGTTCTCATGACAGAAGAACCTACATAGGAAAGATCCGGGTTTGAATTTACACCCAGCCATGAGTCCAGGTTCCACAGAATCATCCACTCTTCCCAACTCATCTCACTTCACTTCTCAGAATTAAACAGCAAAGAACCACATATGCCCCCCTCCCTTTATGGAAGAAGAGTGATATAATAAATAAATCAATGAATAACAACTCCTACATGGGACAAGAATATGTCTATCTATGATAAGCTGAAAGAAAATGTGCTATTATGTACCTCAGCTGCTGATAGCCTTCTCAGGGTAAACCAGCAGAGATACTAAAATGTACTAAAAGAGATCTCCATATTACAGGAGGCAGATAGTTAAGGGCCGTCTGTGTGTCAACAGTGGAAAAAAGTGGCTGAGCTTCACTGTGGTGTATCTAGCTAGTATGTTATCATACCCTATTCCTTCTTCTATAAGATATGTGATTTTCATCAAATGAACTTATTAATGACAGGAGAACATGATCAGAGTCACACTGACCAGACATGTATTCAGTGTCATGTAAGTTCAGATAGGATTGTGTGGGAAACCTGATGCTGATGGGTTTTGTGCTAATCCCTTCACTGTTTCAGGCTCTTGGCATTTTTGAATACAAAGAAAGATGAACTTGCCCGATTGGTGAGCAATCAGAGACCATCCCTTGATTGTACTGTATGGAGATCTTCCCTATACACCTTACCTGATAGAAAATTAAGTGATCATCAAAGGCCAGGACGGTGACAACTGGGAGGGCCTTTCATTTGCTTCTAGGCTTAGACAAGATGGAGCTGTACCAGTATCTTCTCTCCCTCTGTGGCCAGGACAGTGGCAGCTGGGATGGAATGAGAACCTTTCATCTGCTTCTGGACATAGATATGATGGAGCTGTGCCACCTTCTTCCTTCCTTCTGAGGCCAGAACAGTGGCAATTGGGATGGAGGGAGGACTTTTCATCGGTTTCTGAGCCTAGACATGATGGAAATGTGCCAGCTTCTTCTCTCTCTGAGGCCAAGGTGGGGTGGAAAGAGGGCCTTTTATCTGCTTCAGAGGCTAGGCATAATAAAGTTGTGCTAGCTTCTTGTCTTCCTCTGGTGCCAGGGCAGTGTCATTTGGGAGGGTAGGAAGGCCTTTCATCTGTTTCTGGGTGATCTTGCATCTTCAAAGACAGTGTAAACCCATCTTTAGTCCATGATCTGCTTTCCAGCTGACTAGGGGTATGTATGGTTTACCAGAATGAGCTTCAGTTTGTTCATCCAATCCATTACTGATGCCAGACATTGGTTTAGAACACAATCAGCTTCCCTGAAGTTAGGCAGAAAGGAGAAATAGAGCTGGGTGTTATTAGTATGCTGGTGACACCAAGGCCCAAATCTCCAGATGACCTCTTCCAGCAATTTCATGTAGATGTTGAATAGCATGGGAGACAGAATGGAACTGTGAAGGACCCTACAGACCAATATCCAAGGAGTCAAACAGAATGTCCAAGGAGTCAAACAGACTTCTGGATTCACACCTACAGTGAGGAATAGAGCCACCATAAAACAGTGCCTGCAAATGCTATCCTTTCAGGACAGCCCAGAAGGATACCGCTGTCAACGGAACTGAAAGCTGCTGAGAGGTCTAACAGAACCATCAGAGACACATTTTTCCAGCCTAAGTCCCAGGAAAGGTGCTCTGCTAAGGTAACCAAAACTGTCTCTGTCCTATAACCAGGCCTGAAACCAGGCTGGAATGAATATAGACGGGCTGTTTCATCCAGGAATCCCTGGAACTGGGAGGCCACCACACATTCTGCTACCCTGACCATAAACGGAATGTTGGATCATGGCCAATAGCTATATGTTATGGAGGGGTCCAGGTAATGCTTTTTCAGCGAGGTTTTACAACTGTCTCCTTTAGGCGTGTTGGAATCTTGCCTTGTTGCAAGGAGACACTGACTACTTCCTTCGCCTTCTTGGTGAGTCTTCCTCTGGTTCTTTTAATGAGCCAAGAAAGATAAGAGTATTGAAGGCATGTAGTGGATCCAAGTTCTCCAAAGATTCTGCCTATATGAATTGAATTTATTATTGGATAAGCAGGGACTAAGGTTACAGTCTCTGGGACTGAATCAACTCTGGTAGAATGCATCTGAGAGCCTTTATCAGCAAAGTACCACACAAATTCTTCACAGTTGGCTATTGACTTGTCACCACAGCTCCTTATGGATGTAGTGGTGGCAGAAAATAATTTCTTTGCTCACCTCACTGCCATAGAGAAGGCCTTCAAATAAACTTCAGCTGGTATTCAGTCAGACTTGCTCCAGTGTAGCTCTAGTCTCCATCTCTTCACCAGTTTTTCAGCTCAGTGGATGCTCTATGATTAGAAACTGGACTGTTAGCCTAAGAGACGGGGAACATTAGGGACCACCTGCAATGCCAGCATTTCCTTATAATACAGGGAATTATAGATCAAAGGAGGTCAATGAGAGGAGGGTAACAGCAAGATTTTTTCACTTACAGTACTAACTGTAGAGAGGACTCCAGTTTAAAAGTTAAATAAAGTATTTTATTTGGATTGACAAATACACAAGAAATCAGACACTCTCAAGAACCATACAAAGCTGTTGGAAAGTAAGGCATGAAAGGTTGGATAGAGAGAGATTAGAGGCAAAGAGGTGATAGTTACCAATACTGAAGAAGAAGGTTGAAGTGGAGGGGGTCAGACAGCACCTGAGGGTTGCACAGGAGAATGGCAGTCTAGGTAGTACGTCTAACATGCTATGTCCAGTGTACTACAAGTGGCTGGGATCAAAGCCATGGTTTTTATACTCTATTTCTTTCCCTGAAGGTATTTATACAGAAGATGACAAAGCTGTAATGGCTTTCCCACAGAACTGACAAAGGGGTGCAGAATGAGCTGATTGCCTTAACTCTAGAGTGAGAAAACACTGATGAGAGTCATGACAGTCTCTTAATGTCTGGGCAGGTAGGGGGTATAGGGAAGATCTCCATAGGGCAAGATGAAGGGAGGGTCCCTAATTGCTTCACCTGGGCAGTTTGCCCTCCGTTGTATTCAGGAATGCACAGAACCTGAGGCATTGAAAGGACTAGCATAAAACCATTAGCATCAGGGTTTCTTGCCGAATTCTCTCTGAGCTTACAACGCGACCATGTCTTCGGTCAGCTTGACCTAGCAACACACTTTCCAGTCAGCATGCTCTCGATCATGTTTTTCAGCTATAAATGTGTCCAGTTATGAAAATAGTACATTCTACAGGGGTGGGGTGTAGGGTATGGAAGCAGGAACGATAACCCTTCTTTTCAGCGCTGCCATATTTGTGGCCCTTGCCACTCTGGCTGCTGATGGATTTGTTGGTATATTGATGAATATCAGTAGTGCAGTTGTAAAAAACCTTTCCAAATACCGTGTTTTCCGGTGTATAAGACGACTGGGCGTATAAGACCACCCCCAACTTTTCCAGTTAAAATATAGAGTTTGGGATATACTTGCCGTATAAGACTACCCCTCTTCCAATGCACACCAAATAAAAATTAAAAAAAATCAGAGTTGATTTCAATATGGTAATTTTAATTCAAATGCTTATTACCAAGGGCGGGCCAGACAGGTGAAAGAGGCATGTTTTTCTGGGCAGTTTTTCTCCAGCAGCTGCCGGAATGTTGTTGAAACGTGGGAGGAGGGGTGGCAGCCTCCTCAGAGTCGGATCCAGGGCCCTCCCTCCCCAGCGAGCCTGCAGGCGTCTCGCGGGCCAGCGGGAAACTCGGCAGCAACCTAAGCCTCAGGAAAGGCATTTCAGTCTCTTAGAATGGGGCAAAACCCATATAAAATTTGGACAAGCACCAGATAAAGAGCATCAAGGAGAAGGGAGCAGAGCACATGGCTGGATGGGGACTTTACAAAGGTGGGACTCAGAACCCTCACCTCGGCGGCGGCGGCACTTCTCTCCAGGCGGGGGAAAGCTCGGGGGGGCACGAACCGCAGCGGTGGCAGCGGTGCTTCTCTCTGGGCGGGAGGAAGCTCGGGGGGGGCAGGAACTGCGGCGGCGGCAGCAGCGCTTCTCTCCGGGTGGGGGAAAGCTCAGGGGGGCAGGAACCGCGGCGGCGGTGGTGGCGGCACTTCTCTCCGGGCGGGAGGAAGCTCGGGGGGGCAGGAACTGCGGCGGTGCTTCTCTCCGGGTGGGGGGAAGCACCCGTCGTATAAGACAACCCCCCAACTTTTGCAAAGTTGTTTGGGGGTTAAAAGGTCATCCTATATGCCAGAAAATATGGTACAGTAGAGTCCTGGTTATCCAACCTGTGGTTATCCGGCGCTCTGGATTAACCGACGTCGCGGCTGCCTGGCGGCGTAGCTGCAGGCATTTCTGCACCCCCAGACATGCCCTGACACGCCCCCAGGCCCGCCCCGACACGCCCCCAAAATGGCGGCCGCCACGGGTCTCCATGTCATCCAACATTTCAGTTATCCGACCCTGCGCCCACCGGTTTAGGTCGGATAACCAGGACTCTACTGTATATTTATTAAAATACCGTAGACAGACATATATGTCTATACAACAATATACAGAATATGTTTTATTAAGATAATATGGCTGGCAAAAAGTGAATATGAAACAAAACTATATAAAATACTTGCATTTTAAGAAACACACAAAGAAATGTATATGAATTTTCATGTGGGCTTTACAAAAATAATTTGCATACAGATGCAAAAACTGATGAATTAAACTTATGTATGGGGGGAAATGATAAGAAACTTAAAAGGAATGGTCCTTTTATTCTAGAAATAAAGAAAGAAAGAAAAAAAGAAAAAGGCCGTTTCTGCACTATAGTGTTGTAGTGTTATTATTCCACTTTCAACATCCTGTGGAATTCTGGGCTTTGTATTTTACAGAGGCCAAAGAGCTCTCTGAGAACTCTAAATGCCCCTCCCTAAACTACAAAATGGCCGAAAAGAAAGTCATTCTTCACATAGCATATTGTTAAACTGTGGACTTCAGTTCCATAGGATGTGGTAATGCCTACCAATTTTGACAACTTTAAAAATAGATAATTTCATCATGGACATGACTATCAATGCCCATATTGTCATGATGGTTATATTTGTCTCCAGGTTCACATACGCATGTCCTGCTTATGAGCTTCTTATAAATATCTGATTAAGCACTGGGTAAGAAAGCAGATGATGAGCTAGCTAGGTCTTTGGTTTGATCCAAACAAGGCTTTTTCTATGCTCTTATGTTCTCATGGAAGCCAGTATAAACCATAAAATCCCTTCTTAAATTATGAGGAGGTCCCAACCCAATGTTGTCATCTTTCCTCTGGAGATACCCATTATTCTATTACCTTTAAATCCTTGGCTGGCTTTTGATGAACTGACTGGCCATTGGTTTATCTTCACAGATGCATATAGTTGGAAAGAAAGAAACTCACAAAAACAAAACTGTACTCAGAAGATCTCTCCCGGAAGATTTGTTTTGCATCTCATTCATTTGCTTCAGTGGTTCTAGAAGAGAAAGCAGAGAAAATGGCTTCTTAAATGTTTATGCTGGCCAATTTCCCCACATTGTTTCCCAATCCAATCTCCTCCATTATGGAAAGCACCCAACCCCTTCATTGCTTCTCTTTTTGTGACTCTCAAGCCTGTCCTTTCTCCTGCTCCTTTTTCCATGCTTCAAGCTTTCCTTTCCAACAGCTACCATTTTACAAAACAAACACAACAGAACTATTAAACTCAAATTAATGTTGGACCCTTTCGTTACTATAGCAACTAATTTCATTGCCTAGGTGGTATATAGATCAGATAATATAGGCTTATGTGGCTGTTTAATAATTTTCCTTTACTTTTTGACCTCTCTGGGCCAGCTGGAAGTTTCTACTGTTGTCCTGTGTTGGTTCTTTGAGAAATATAACCAAAGCTGCTAGGCATTAATTTATGCCATATTTAAAAGGCATAAGCTACAGTTTGGTTGTAGCTTTATAGAGCAATACTTTTCAAACATTCTATTTGGGGCAGATTATTTCCACAAGCATGTACGTAGTCTGCCGCCTTACACCAAGTCAGAATATTTGCCAGCCTAAGCGACTACTGTTTACCCTGCTTGGTAGCAGCTCCTCAAAATATCACAGAAACTAAGGTCTTTAAAATCACTGGCTACTTAATCTTTTTAAAACTGCAAATGGCAGAGACTAATCTAGAGACCTTCTGGACACAAATAGCTGCTCTCTTGCTAAGCTATGGTCTCTCTCTCTGTTTGTCTACAAGGAAAACCCTATAAATTCATTGTATGTCGAAGATGCAGGGGTATGTGCTAAGGCACTCATAGCTGGTGGCTTCCATTCGAGTGGCGTGGGTGGATTTTACTCTGGGTTTAATCTAAAAGAGTTATCCAAGGTGCTGTACCTATTTGGAGGATTGGCTTCAGGACCTTGGATAGCTACTTGACATACTACTCACATGGAATTTGCAAACTGCTGGGGTATATAGTCAGTTTATGCTCAGTGTTAACTAAACTTCTGGGACATCAACCATCTGCATGACCTGAGATCTACTCAAGAACACATACAACACTTAGGGGGAGATGCTCACTCTAATCATAGTGGGAAGTGGATACATCTCCCCTTTCTATGTTTGGCTCCCCCATATCTTGCTTCACTGCCTTTTATGTTTATTCCTTCTCCCTGATGTTTTACAAAACTAGAAATGGGCTTTGCAGCAGTGATGTGGCCTGCAGCAAGTTCGCAGGTTGAAAATTGACCCTTTGACTTCCAGAACTTTTCTAGCCTACTATTAAGTCAATATGTAGTTTCACCCTAAGACATCCTGAACATTCTTCTGTTTTCTTATATTGGCCGTGGAATAAACATAGCTAGACTGAAAATGAATTGGTTAGGGATGGGACGAATCCAAAACTTTCCAAAACTGAATCCAGATCCAAATCCCTGGAAGGTTCTGGGAATCCACAAATCTCATGAATCTCGAATCTTTCGAATTCTTTTTTTAAAAAAAGAGTTTTAAAAGCAACTTTTTTTAAACTTTTAAAATTTTCAAAACTTTTTTTAAACAGAACTTTTTTTAAAAAAAACAACTTATTTTTTGGTTGGTGGATTTGAAAGATTTGGTTTGCCTGTTTTTTGCACAGGGATTTGGATTTGCAAATCTCGAGTCCTTGACAAGGATTTGAGGATTTGAGGATCTGCAGATTCGGTTGGCCCATCCCTAGAACTGGTAATACTTATGTTTAATGGTTAAATGGTCTTCTTGGTTCCCATTCTTAGTGCCCATTCCATGTAGCAGAACTACTACAACACAGTGCATTTGATAGAGCCAATCCAGTAAGATATCGTACCAGTGGTATCATAAGCTACTGAGAGATTCAGGAAGATCAACAAGTCTATTTAGAGCAGATCATCAGTCAGAACAACTAAAGCAGCCTGAAATGGGATTCAGATAATCTGTTTCCTCCAAGAATGTCTGAAGTTGACCAATCTCTGCACACTCTAGGGAAATATTAGCAATAAGGTGGTAGTTCTCACATATCTCTGTCCTAGGGAGGACCTCTTCAGGAGTAGTGCACCACTACCTCCCTCAGTGTGGCAGGTACCTCCATTGGATGTAGTGAGATATTTATCACTCCCTGGACCCAACCTGTCAACCCACATTTGTTAGTTTTCATCAACCAAGATTGGCAAGGGACATGTTTACATGTGGTGGGCTGAACTGTTTCAAGTGCCTTGTCCACCCCATGAGGCCTCAGCAACTGAAACTGATCCCAAGAAAACTGACCAAATGGGGCATTGGACACTTCTCCAGACTCTGCAATAAGTATGGCCTCAAATTCTAAGTGAATAGGAGCAACTTTATCTTCAAAGTGCAAGTGAATTTCTCATAGAAGTTGGTTGAAGAGTCTTTCCTCTCTTTGCTTGATCCACCTGAGTGGCATGTTGAGGCCACAATAGCTAAGGCATAGTGAAACAGGTCTATGTTTTGCTTTGTCCCATGTATTAGACCAGTGATGTACTGAGATAGCTTCATGGTTTTAAGAGCAGCCATGAATTTCCAAGCAGGACCAATCAGGACAGCCTTAGTATGGACATTGACGTACCCCAGAATGACTTTCCTGTGGTGCTTCAAGACCACCTCAGCCAGGAAGACTGCTGGGCAGCAGGGTGTGTAGTACACCAGCAGCACCCCCAAATTGCCTCTTTCACCCAGCACATGGTACAAACCTTCAAAGCTAGTACTATGACTGATGAGTGTCCTTGTGAGGTAGATGGAATCCTTATGAATGATGACAACTCCTCCCCAATGACCTCTTAATCTAGGTTGGTGCAGCCCACCAAGTACCCGGGTGGACAACACTGAGATTGATCAACTCCACCAAACTCATCCACTCATTTCAGTAATACATACCAGGTTAGCCTCAACCAGGTCATGGATGGTGAATGTTTTATTCTGGATTGATCTGGCATTCAGCAGCAGTATGAACAGACCAGAGGGCAAGCTGATAGGGCAGCCTGGATCTTGAAGGATGAGGGAAGGACTAAAACATGAGTTAGGTTTCAAATATTTATTCTGGTTTTCCTTTACCTAGCATGTCCAACTCTTAGAACCATACCTCCCTCTGCCTGAGATTACACTGATGCCCTGTGATGCATTCAAGCACATAGACAAACAGACAAATGAGATCAATAACAAAATGTCAATGCAGCAGATTAGACATATTAATCACTCTTGAGCAAACCTCTCTCCAATTCCTGGAATTCTCTTCAGGAATTCTGGAGAGTGCTTCAGTAGAGCCAACCCACACTTTCCCTGTGGGTGGCACTGCTTTACCAGACCTTGCATCTCACTCGAGTCCTGTGACTATTCTCCAATCTGAGATGAGGTGGTGCCTCTGACTCTGTGTCTTCCCAAAGGGATGGGATCCCTTCAGGAGCAATCCCACAAAGGCAACCCACTGCTGCTGACCACCACCAGTGGCCTGCACTTTCCTCACTAGTCAGAAAGATGAAGGTCCTGGGTGTCATGCCTTGATTCCAGAGCATGGGATCTGACTTAGAGTCTGAAACAGAGGACATACCAGAGGCTGAGACAGGGGGCATGCCAGGACCTGCTGTACAGAGAGAGATTACAGTGTCACAACAGAACATGGGGCAGTGCCAGCTCCAACAGAGAATCCTGCCTCTTCAGATATAGAAAAACACTTATCTATACCCAGCTGTGCAGAGCACAGGCAGCAAAGACAGACTTAGTGTTGTTCTCTTAGAATTTATAACCAGCAACAATCAATCAAATCACAGCTGCACTAGGCTTCAGATCTATTTAGATGACATCCTTCCCCTCCAGGAGTTGTCAGAGCTTATCTTACCTCCTACCCTGCTGGATGCCTTGACAAATGCTTGGATTGACCTTGGACACTCCCTTGCCTTGAAACCCTGTTGGACTTTGTTTATGATTCTGATCTTACTACCTGGAAGTAAGTAATGAGCTGGGAGTTATTCAGTTTGTTTTGCTAGGTTTATCAGCTGTGCTGGGACTGAGATAGGACACTGGGATGGGAGAAAGCAGCTGGCTGTGATCATCTGTTTGCCTGGGTCTTAAGAGCTAGCCCAACTGTGAACTTTTGGTAAAGCAGTACCTCTAAGGAGTGGTGGATTCAGCAGAGACAAATGTAGAAACAAGATTTCTCCTCTTCCACTCCTGTTGGCCCAGCTGCAACACTAACTGCTTCTAAGTTGCTTCCTCCATAAATGTTATGCTATTTTATTGCCTGAGTTATTGTTTACATTACTTTTTTATTTTAATAATATGTCAAATAAGTAGATAAAAGGTTTACTAGAATCTCTCTGGATTTGCAATGGATTTGAAAGAGTTCAATCATAACATGCTGAAAATGTTCCTCCATCAGAGATTAGATGGCTGAAATGAAGCATATTTGGAAATAAGGTTGGAAACAGGATGGATGAAATAAAACTGCGAACTCAGTTCTTGTTTGGCACAGGTTTTTTTTTTTTTTGCCATCAATTTTGCTTCAGCTTATTGCAACTCTATGAATAAGAGAATTCTAAAAGCCACAGTGATCAACAGCTTTGGGCTGTTTCCACACTAGACTGTTATAATGGCACTATTCCACTTTCAACATCCTATGGAATCCTAGGGTTTGCAGTTTAGGGAAGGGCCCTCAAAGGCCTCTCCCTAAACTGCAAACCCCAGGATTCCATAGGATGCTGAAAGTGAAATAATGCCACTATAACAGTCTAGTGTGGAAATGGCCCGAGTCTAGCAGGTTCAGCCCTCTTCTTACTGAATTGGTTCATCTCTAATGTGGTCTTTCTCTTCATCTGCAGCATTCTGATTTCCCTACCATCATGTCTCTTGTAATGAATCATGTTATCTCATGAAATGTCCGAAATGCTATAGCTCAATGTAGTCATTTTGCGACAATCCAGAATGAATCAGCTCTGGTACGCTAAACAAATTTCCAGACTCAGCATGTTACCTCATGCCCTAATTCTAATGTGTATACCTAGTTCCCTAAGCCTCTGTTATTCATGAGGATCTACTGGTAGATCTTGGGGTTCTTGGGGGGTGGGGGAGTAGAATTTTTTAGGCCTAAAGGCTTCACAACTCTGTTCCAGCACCCCTCTCCCATAGGGTTATGGTTCTGCAAACACATTCTAAAGCATGACTACGACCCTTTTCGCACGCTGTTTCTAAAGCGAAAGGGCCCCTTGAGCATCACGTAAATGGGAGGAGCGATCCATACGACACACTCCCATTTACACGATGCTCAAGAGCCTAAAGCGGACCACGCATGCACCTTTTCATTTTCGGCTTAAAGCCAAAAATGGTGTGCAGTCACGCAATGCTCCCAGGGCCCGCACGCACTTACTTGGTGTACGGTGCATCGGGAGCCGGGCCAGTCGCGCTTCCTGCCTCAGCGCTAGCCTGCAATTCCCAGGTTGCGCTGCGGTAGGAAGGGGCGGGGTGTTTGCGCGGTGTTTGCGTGACCGGCAAGCCAGCTGCGGTGAGGAAGCAGAAGCGAAGTGAGCGCCTCGCACAAGAGGCTGCTCACGTGACCGCCGCCCCCCCTCCGCGAAAAGGTAAGGTGTGGAAAGGGCCTACAATTCAGAGGTGCAGTACAGAAATCTATCTGCTCATAATGCGGTAAAATTTTTCTCTTGTCTGAATGCTCCTTCACAAAAACAAACAAGAAACCTCTGCTCTCTGCAATAGACAACTAGCATACCAGGCAAAAGGCTGCAATGGAAGTCTACTCCCTGTCGTTCTAGTTTTCCCCCTATGAGGAATGCTTGTATTTGTGGAGGAGTATTGCATGCAATCTACCATCTGGAATCTGATACAAGCTATACACCAATAGCTGTGAGGGCTACGGAGTCTTGAAGGTTGCAGCCTTGCTGTTATGCAAAGACGCTGGATGATTCTTTGAGAGGCTCTTCCATAACTGTTGCCTCCACTTTCTTGACAGAAATAAGAAGCAATTAAAATCTGAATTTAACCAGTGGAGAAGTGACTTTGAAAGGAGCAGACCTATTGAGTAGGAAGGTGCTGTTATTATAGTCATGCTTTAGAATAGCGATGCGATCGCTAAAACATATCATTAGGGCCTCCATTTTTTTTCACTGCCTTTGTAGAATCCAGAGCTCTTTGCTGTAGGAGGATGAGTGACTTGGTACATGAAATTATAACTGTTATTTCTCTCTCTGTGAATTGTGCTTGCTACTTCAGAACCTTTCCTTTGTGTGCAGCCGTGTCTATTAAAAGCAATTAGTCATTAATGGGAATATGCTATAGAGCCGAAGAGAACCATCCCTCGCTCATTTCCTGAAGGAAAAGGTGTGAGAACATTGTCAGCTAGGCTTTCGTACCTGTAAGGTCATTCACAGTGAATGAAACAGACACCTGTGCACCTTTTCCCCCTTGATATTGTGTAAAATGTTCAGAATTAGCTGGGCACATCTTTGGTCCAGGTTTTCCCGAGATGAATAAAGGTTCAGAATATCAGTAGCACTGTTGGACTGATGAGAATGAGAAGCACAGGACAAGTGAACAACCAAGACTTGTCAATGATATTTGAGTGCATGAACCATAAAATCCAGGTTCCTCCTCCTGTCACCCAGTGAAAAAAAGATGAAGTCAAACTATGGACAATTAGTTTACTTTTAGTGGCTAAAGCAGAATGTTCAGTGCTTTAGCAATTTACAGACATGATGCCAAGAAACAAGAATCTGTCTTAAAAGGGTATGGTGTACTGCCCTGCTTGAAAAGTTGATATTTACATTAAGGTTCTTTCATAATGAAAACCAATATAATAAGTTGGTATCAGATTGGCACACATCTATCGTGTTTGCTTACAAACGATTCCTTTGGTGTCCACCACAAAACCAGCTGAAATTTTGAATTTCTCCAGAATTTCTCCAAAATTTCACTCATTTTAAAGGAGATGCAATTGTCAATAACATTGACTTTGGAGCTGAATAAGATACATCAGTGTTGATTCTACAGTAATGACATAAGGAGATAAAAGGAAAAAAAACCACAAAAGGCCATTTCCGCACTAGACTTTTATAGCACGGTGATTCCACTTTCAACCTCCTATGGAATCCTGGGGTTTGCAGTTCCAGGAGGGGCCGGCTGGCCCCTCCCGGAACTGCAAACCCCAGGATTTCATAGGAGGTTGAAAGTGGAATCATCGTGCAAAAGACTGTCATGTGGAAAAGTTCAAAGAGAAGACAACAAAATATATTAAATGTCAATTCTGTTTACAATTCTTTGTATTAAGTTTACTTGCATAATTCTTGATGCATAGCCTTTTGTATTGTTACAAAAAAAGAGTGCTTTTTTAAAAATGCACTGTATTGTGTGTGAGGTTGCCTTTAAAGATGTCTCCAACAATGGAAGCAGAATTAGGCATCTAAATTAATGACATAGGCCCACCATATATCATAGTAGATCTCATTGTATTCCAGTTTGTTTCTGGAATGTTACTTTTAAGAGGGATATCTTAAGTACCATTTCTTCCGTATAAAACTATCCATGGTCATAACCTTTACCCTTTGCGTAGAGGAGAAATATATTCAGTGCAGTTTTGCATATAAACTTAACTGTTTTGCACCTCTCAAACCAAATGCACTGGAGTGCCAAAATTTAAACGTCACCTTTAAAGTTTGGGTCCAGGTTACCTAGAAAATCACCTTCTCCTATATAGCCCACGCTATACACTCAGGTCTTCAGGGAAACATTTACTTCAGTCAGCTAGGACAAAGCTGGCCACTGTTAACTGGAGGCTATTTTCATCAGCCACTCCCAAATAGTGGAATGACCTACTAGAAGAGATCTGACAGCAGCATACACTGTCTGTATTTGAAATAGCAATAAAAATCCATCTCTTCTGGCAGGCCTATCTAGATGATTTTTAAATTATGAGTTTTTAGACTATGAACTGATTGTTTTTAATATGTATGCTTTTTTAATTGATGTTATGCCCATTAAACTGTTCACATATTTTTAATTGGTGTTTGTGTTTTTAACTGTGGTATGCGTCTGTTGCCCTTTTTGGTTTGTTCTCAGCCTCATTCCATAGGGAGAGTCAGACAATAAATAAATAATAAAAAATAATAAAAAGTTTAGTATCACGACTACCACTTTCCTGGATCTCCATTGTACACAGGGATATGCACATTAAAAAATGTGCTCCCAAATACATCTGAATTTTTTCAGGGATGTATCTATGGGAGGAAAGAAATGAGAACACTGATCCCAAATAAGAATTCTTTTCCTTGAAAGAAATTATCCTTCAATCTTATAATTTCTCACACAGCATAGAGTTAAACACTGAAAATCCTTCATGAAGACATTTTATATTCGCTCTGTTGGCCTTTCCTTAGTAACTTGGAAATATTCCTTATTCCTTCGATTTGAAGAGCATAGGAATTGAGAGAGTGTGTTCAATCTTCCCTATCAATGATAGCCAGCATAGTGTAGTGGGCTGACTGTTAGGATATAACACTATGAGACCAGGGTTCAAATCCCCACTTGGCCATGGAAGCCCACCAAGTGACCTAGGGTAAGTCACACTTTCACAGCCTCAGAGGAAGGCAAGGGCAAACCCTCCACCAAACAAATTCACCAAGAAAACATCATGATAGGTTCACCTTAGGGTCTCCATAAGTCAGAAATGACTTGAAAGTACACAACAACAAACCTGACCCGTCATAACTGCTTCACATCCAGTGCCAGAGGCTCCTGGAGCACTGGCTCCAGAGACAATTTAGCACCAGGCAGATACATCCAGGAGAAGGCACACTTAGCCCAAGTGCAAAAATTTCGCTTTAGAGAAAGAGTTCCCAGAATGCACTGCACCCTAATAAAAGAAATTAACTGTGACCAGAAATATCCTGGGATCACTTGAAGGACCAATGTTAAATGTTAAAATACCTTCAAAGCGTGGTTGCTTTGGTCAGTTTGAGAGAGATGAATTTTACACATCCAGGGAGGATTTTGTCTTCAAAACAATGTTCTGAATCTATTCAGATTCAAATGCCACTTAATTCCACACACCTTCCCCTTCCTCTCCATTTACTGAAGTATAAAAAGGGAAAATAAACTACCAGAAATGTAAGTGTCTCGAGGGTTTCTTTTCCACGTTTCCCCCACCCACATATTCTCAAAGCCTTTTTTCATTCTCCACCCCCCCATTCCTGAAAAGATGTATCAAACATTATCAGAGACAGAGATCTGACTTGAATAGAAACAGAATGTAAACCTATTCATTTGGAGTATGCACTCTCAAGTTCTTCCACATTAGGCATCCATAATGCCCGCAGACAATAAACACAATTGCAAGAGTCTGTGTAGCATCAAAGCAAGAGGCAAAGTTATTTACAGCATGTCAAGGTCTTCCTGTGATGGTGTGAGAACACTTTGATAATGATGATATAGCACTTAGAAGTAATGATGTACTTATAAGTACAGATGAAACACCTTTAATTTATTTGATAAGGGGGAAACTGAAGTGGGCAGCTTCACAGAAACGCACACCTCTGTACC
This sequence comes from Ctenosaura bakeri, assembly GCA_948474755.1. Lineage (NCBI taxonomy): Eukaryota > Metazoa > Chordata > Lepidosauria > Squamata > Iguanidae > Ctenosaura > Ctenosaura bakeri. Next base: position 184,143 of record CAOLHI010003089.1, on the reverse strand, counting down.
TGACTTGCACAGAGTGTTTACTCTGAGAACATATGCACTGCTACCAAAGGCTTTGCCATTACCAAAGGAGCCTTTTAAAATACAGCACATATTGTGGAATAAAGGGCTTTTGAAATGGGAGGAAACAGGCTGGTGGCTAGCACAATATGTGCATTATCTAGAGGTGGACCATGGCTCCTAGCATGGAGAGGTCACCATGTCCTCTTCTTGGTACCTCCTCCGTCTTATAAAAGCAGCTCATACTCCTCCACCCCCATCCCACAGACAGAGTCAAGGGAGTTGAATTCTTCCTAGCAGGCAAGATGACAAAGACTTGGAAGTTGATTCAACGTGACAACAAGTCCTCTGTCATGTGAAGCAAGCTAAGTCTCAGCCTTCCCCAACTTGGTGCCCTCTTGGTATTTTGGATTACAGTCCCCATGGGTCCCATCCAGCATAGCCCATGAGAAGTGTGATGAGAATTGTAGCCTGTCACCCCAAAATGTGGGTGACTCAGGGGTCCACCTGCAATGCCAGTACTTCTGTGTATAGTTGGGGAATTATTAGCTCAAATTAGGAGGCCTGCAAGAGAAAAGTAACCTAATGAGATCTTTCTGCCAATGTTAATGCGGTCTCTGCAGGGAGAAACCAGCCAGAGACTCAAAAATATATGAAAATGTATTTTTATTGAGGAAGATTCAGTCATGCACACATGATCCAAACAGTCACACACTCACACAAGGCTAACCAAAGTAAAAGGAGGAAAGTTTAATAGAGAGAGATTTGAGGGCTTACTGGGTGATATTTACCAATCTGAGGAGCAGAAAAGAAACAGCAATGTGACTTGGACTCACACCTAAGGACAGTACTTGTTTGGTAATCAAAGCAACAGCATGACTACCAGCAAGCAAAATGCTGTGTCAGACTGGCTAAAACTGTTGTTTTCTCTGTCTGGAGAGCAAGGGTGTGAATGATTCTCTGGCTGAATAAACAATAGAGTTTGAAGAGTGGATAATGAGGCCCAGATTAAGCTAATGATCTTAGCATTAGGTGACAAAGAATTAATGGCTGTCATGATAGCTCTCTAATAGTTGGACAGCTGTGAGGGCAATGGAGAGAGTCATGGGTTGGTAGGAAGAGAGGTTGAAACAATCAGTGGGTTTAGTGGGAACTTCCCCAGTGCTATTGTCTGAAAGCAAAGTTGTTACAGTTTAGCTTAAGCCTATTATCTCTACAGTTGCCTGGTGATTTCCTGATTATTATCTGGCTACACCTTGAGAGGATTGCTAACCTACTATGCAGCTCATGTGTTCAGCCAGCAGCATCTTCCTCTTGCCCAGCTTGGCCATACAGTTACATCTGGGTGCATTTCATATCAATGCCAATTAATATATCTTGCCAATTAAATCATATTTTGCCAATTAAACCATATCAAAGTGTGGGAGTGTATGGTCCCTCTAACAAATTCAAAACATCTGGAAGGCAGTGGGCTGGGGGAGGTTCTGGGATAGAATATACAGGAAATATGGAGAGTTTCAAAGCTTGGAAGGCTACTTTTAAAAAGGAATTAGCTGTGATTAGAGTTCCAGCCCTAATAGTAGTTTTCCATTGTTGCATCTGATATATAGCAGGCTGCGTTCCATGGCAATTTATTCCAAATAAAACTGTTTAGTTTTTCAGGTAATGCATGACTCTTAGGCTTGAATTCTGTTGGTAATTCCAACTAGAGTAGACCTGTTGTGTCTGCCTACCGTAATAGGATTTAAACCTTTGAGTTTTAACTACATAAAAAGCTACAGGCTGGTGGCCATTTGGCTAGAAAATTTTGATAGTTTTAGGCTTAAAAGAACCTGATTTTTCCATACTCTTGTTACAGCCATTTTCTAACCCAGACTTGTGGGATGTCAGATATCATTTTGATATCAATAATTTGGCTTTCCTCTACCATCCCTCTCCACGTGTCTGTGAGGTCCACCGGACAAGCTCACAGTCAGGCTCAGCCCCTAATTGCTGCAATATTCCAAACAATACAGGCAAGCCAGAAATAGCCATCTCGCCACTTTAGGAGACCTGAAAGGCAAGTGCTCTATTATGTATGCACGCAACTTACAAAGAACTCTCATATCTCTGAACTCAATCTGCAGACTATCCGGGCTCCAGGACATGTGTAGTATTGCCTAAACCAAGAATCCCTCTTGAAAATACCTCTATCCCACTCCAACCTTTATTTTCTATAGTTATCTGTGTGAGTGTGTTGTATACACTGTTTGTCTGTATTTAATAAAGTTCACAATTATTCTTACACTTTGGTGTGCTCTTGGCTTGGCCTGACCTTGTAGACATTGGGTAAAAGATTCTGCTGCGTTGCCCTGCCTCTCACATTGCTAGCTTGTGCTCTTTGACTAATTTCCCCAACTTGTTTAATTGTGAGCACATTTAAGCGTCCCTCCCGGGACCCCCAGTAAACAGGGTAACACTCTGCTTCCTTCATTACCAATGGACTGCTGTGAATGTCCAGAACAAACCAAGTGACCAGAATGGGATGTCAGAAGGTGATTTTAGGAAAATCATTCAGAGATTAAGGGCCTTTCGCTCTATAGTGCCATAATTCCACTTTAACTGTTATGGTTCCACCCTATGGTATCCTGGGATTTGCAGTCTAGGGAGGTGCATTTAGAATCCCAAGCCAGAGCACTCCAGTGCCTTACCAAATTACAAACACAGGATTCCATAGGATACAGCCATGGCAGTAAAAATGGAATCATAGCACTAAAATTCTGTAGTGTGAAAGGGGCCTAATTGAAAGTTTAAGAAGCCTCCTTTTGATGATGTGTATTTAAGGAGGACCTTCTACATGTCCCTATATATGGCTTGCTAACAACAATGCATTAACAAAAAAACTTAATTGCTAGCTGTCCACAACCTCAGTTCTCACAAAGCAAAGTTTTCTGTCTGGAGGTATAAGATCATTATCATTTGTATTTATATATAGCCTGCACTTGCCAATGGATTATCTTTTAACATACAGATATGCACATACAACATCCTGACATATCTTTATGCTCTAAGACGCAAGCAAAAATAAATGGATTGGTTTCCTTTCACTTGGGATACCTTTTCAGAATTTTTTTTTGGCCTCTTCTCTTTAGGTCAAAGACTGTCAGAGATGTTAGTGGTGCATATGGAGGTTCTTTTGGAATGGGATTTTCTAAGACTGCTACTGAAAGTTAAATATTCTATAGCAAATAATACAGACTTTCTACAGAGAATTGTCTACAAAGAATTTAATTCCAGGTGCACAGTCCTGGCAAAACAAAAAGGACATTTTTTAATGGGTACGTCTCTCTGGACTCAAAGGAATAAGACATGCGCACACACACAAAGGCAGATACTTTTATTTTTGGGGCTCTTATTTTGTTTGCCAGTGCTTTAGGAAGGTGAATGTAGCAAAAGATTATTCTTCACATAGAAAGATCAAGGAACCAATAATAGGAAACTGACAGGCAATTGGTCCCTCTAGCTCATTTCAGTCTACACTCTCTAGCAGCCATCCTCCAGCATTTCAAAGAACCATCTTTTCCAGTTCTACCTGAAGATGGATTGCATTTGGGACTTTAAGTCATCCCATCCGCAGCAGTATGATCAATGGCCACGCTGGTTGGGGAAGAAAAGAATCAAGTGCCTCTTTAAGGCAATGGGCTGGGGAAGGCTGCTCAGTGGTGATTCCATTTGTGTAGCCCCTCTACCTTTAGCAGGATCTGGTTTTGTTTTCATACCTTTTTATCTGTTTTGTCAGGAAATACACATGTTTAACAAGCATCCGTGTTTGTGTAGTATCATGGTGACAGGTCACACACTCCCAACCAGAGCTTAGAAAAGTTACTTTTTTGAACCAACTTTCACAAGAAAAACTCTCTAGACTCACCTGAGTTGCAGCAAGGGGAGAATGCAGAAGAAATCACTACCTTTATCTATTTAGCAGGGACCTTTCCTGGGCTCTTCAGGTTCCTTTGACACTATTCAACACATTCTTTGCCTCAGTTTTCTCCCCAAAGGATAGAAGTACTCAACCTGGGGGGTGGGGAGCAGGTGAGGAAGTGGGGGAAATGCAGCACAGAGTAAGTAGAGAAGTAGTACAGGAGTATCTGGCTAAACTAGATGTATTCAAGTCTCCAGGGCCAGATGAATTACATCCAAGGATATTAGGCAGAAAAAATGGAATCCACAAATATAGGATGGGGACATGTGGCTGGGTAGCAGTACGTGTGAAAGGGATCTAGGAGTCTTGGTAGATCACAAGCTGAACATGAATCAGCAGTATGATGCGGCAGCCAAGAAAGCCAATGTGATTCTTGGTTGTATCAATAGGAGTACGATGTCTAGATCGAGGGAGGTAATGGTACCACTCTATTCTGCTTTGGTTAGACCTCATTTGAAATACTGTGTCCAATTCTAGGCACCTCAGTTCAAGAAGGATATCGACAAGCTGGAATGTGTCCAGAGGAGGATGACCAAAATGGTGAAGGGTCTGGAAGAGATGCTCTATGAGGAATGGCTTAGGGAACTGGGTATGTTTAGTTTGCAGAAGAGAAGGTTAAAAGGGGACATGACAGCCATGTTTAAATATTTGAAGGGATGTCATGTTCAGGAGGGAGCGGGCTTGTTTTCTGCTGCTCCAGAGACCAGGACAAGGAGCAATGGATTCAAGCTGCAGGAAAGGAGATTCCACCTGAACCTCAGGAAGAACTTCCTGATGGTCAGAGCTGTCCAGCAGTGGAATGTGCTGCCTCAGAGTGTGGTAGAGTCTCCTTCTTTGGAGGTTTTTAAGCAGAGGCTGGATGGCCATCTGTTGGGAATGTTTCGATGGGTGTTCCTGCATTGCAGGGGGTTGGATTGGATGGCCCCTGGGGTCTCTTCCAACTCTATGATTCTATGACCCTCTTCCCTGGGCAGCCAATCAGCTGCCGAGCTTGCCTGGATTGGAGGCAGGGCTTAGGGATGTGGACCCAAGAAATGAAGTTGTCTTCATTTTTGTTGTCTGCCAGGTTGCTGGTCTCCAGTCTTCAATGACTTTTCCTATCTCTCCTCCCTTTCTTTATATCTTTGCATCAGGACTATATTTTGTTCTAGTGCTTTTTGTTCTGTAATCAGTTTAGTTGATTATTTCTTGTCACAACCTTGGTGGAGTCAGTTCTGACAATGTATCAGAGCCAATTTGGGGGAAAGGCAGAGCCTTGCATGTTGATCTTCCCCATTTTGGGGATCTTCCTGATAGGGTCTTACGGAGAAGGCTTCCAGGTCATGCTCGGCTCCAGGATGTTAAACCAGGCACATTCCATGTGACAGATTTACCACATGGGAGCATTCAAGGATTGACAAGCAGTTTTGCCATGCCTGGATCCATGCCAAGACTCTGCAACTGGAGCCTAATAAATTGGTGGCTATTGTTGCTCCAGATATGTGTTTTTGGGGTTTCTGTACCATCCTGTCTTTAGCAGTGCTCCCTGTGCCACAATTCACCACTATGGGGACCACTAGTGGCTGTGCTAGCTGGAAGATGCTAGGAGCTCTAATCCAAATAGTCAATTCTCAAAGCTGTTCCCATAACTCAAATGTGTTCACTGGCCATCCAGTGAAAGTTGTCCCCCTCCCCAAAGATGGTGAAGGATTCCAATCCCCTGACTGCTTCAGTTTGTGAATGCAAAATTATTCAATCAATCAATCAATCAATCAATCAGAGTAATGGTCCTTGGGAGGAGGGATGGTTAAAGTTGTTCTGGTTGTCAGCTCTGGCCACTAAAGTAGATTCATTGAATCATAGAGCTGGAAGGGACCTTATGGGCCATCAGGTTCAGCCCCATGCTCAATGCAGGACCTTCAGCTAGAACATCCCCAGCAGCTAGCTGTCCAGACTCTTTTTGAAGACATCCAGAGAAAGAGACTGCACCACCTCTCTAGGCATTTGATTCCATTGCTGAACCACTCTCACTGGCAGGAAATTCCTTTTAATATTCAACCAAAATCTATCCTCCAATAACTTAAAACCATCACCCTGGTTCTACCCTTTGAAGCAGCAAAGAATAAGCTTGCACCCTCGTCTTTGAGGGAGTGATTTAGGTATTTAAAGAATGTGATCTCATTCTTCTCTGCACCAAGCTAAATATGCCCACCTCCTGCAGTATCCATATGTTTTGTTCTCCATACTTCTTAGCATCCTTGTTGCCCTTCTCTGAAGTTATTCCAACTTCTCTATACCTTTCTTAAAATGAAGCACCCAGAACTGAACACAATACTCCCAATGATGTCTGAACAGCACAGAAAAAAAGGTGAACTATTACTTTGCCTGACTTGAAAACTATGCTTCTATTAATGCAGGTTAAGGTAGCATTTGCCTTCTTTGTTGCAGCATCACACTGCTGGCTTATGTTCAGTTTATGATTAACAATAATCCCAGAGTCCTTTTCACATGTAGTACCACTGAGCCCAATATCCCCCATCCTATATCTGTGCATTTGATTTTTGTAGCCTAAATGTAGAATGTTGGATTTGTCTCTATTGAATTTCATTTTCTTAATTTCAGCCCAGTTCTCTGGTTTTTCTAGGTCCGTTTGAATGCTGCTTTTATCTTCCAATGTGGTAGCTATCCCTTCCAGTTTTGTAGTATCAGCAAATTTGATAAGGATTCCCTCTACCCACCATCTAAATCATTGATAAAAATATTGATGAGTATTAGCCCCAGGACAGAAACCTGTGGCACTCCAATTGAGACCTTCTTCCAGTCTGAAGCATAGCCAATTTTTAATTACAGTTTTCCAGCCAATTATGGATCCATCTGAAGAGTATTCCATATTTAGTCAGTTAATCAATCTCATCAAATGCTTTACTGAAATCCAGATAAATGACACCCACAGCACTTCCACCATCTACTAAACTAGTGATCCAATCAGTAACAGATGTAGGTTTTGTTCTTGAAAAGCCCATAGTGACTCCTACTAATAATCACTGCATTGTCATCAAAATACTTGCAGACAGACTCCTGTACAATCCATTCTAATATTTTTCCTGGCATTGAGGTCAGGCTGACTGGTCTGTAGTTTCATGGATCTTCCTTTTTGCCTTTTTTGAAGAGAGGGGCAATGTTTGCTAATCTCTAGTCCTCTGGCACCTCACATGTTTTCCAAGATTTCTCAAAAATGTTGGCAAGTGGTTTTGCAAGTACGCCAGCAAGTTCCTTCAGTATTCTGGGATGCAATTCACCTGGCGCTGCAGATTTGAAATCATATAGGTTAACTAGGTGATTTCTGACTAACTCCTCACCAATCTTGATTTGCAACCCAGATTCCTTGCAAGGTCTCCTCTGCTGCATGAAAACCACAGCCATCTTTTGGGGGAAGAACTAAAGCAAAATAGGTATGGAACAATTCTGCCTTTTCATTGTGATCTGTCAGCATTTTGCCATCTTTGGTGAGCAGAGGTCCCATCATTTCCTTTGTCATTCTCTTGCTACAAAAATACATTTTTTTAAAAAAAAATGTTGCTTCTTGCTTATCTAGCCAGCTCAGCTCATTTTGAGCTTTAGCTTTCCTTATAGTGGTCCTGCAAACTTGGACTACACATCTGTATTCCTCCTTGGTGATCTGTCCTTCTTTCCATTCTTTATACATGCTCTTTTTTCTTTTCACTTCCTTTTTGAGTTTACTGTGTAAGCACATTGGCTTTTTCAGATGTTTCCCATTTTTCTTCTTCCATGGAATTGTCTGTGATTGTGCTTTAAGCAGTACCTTCTTTGTGAAATCCCATCCACCCGTGATGGGTGTCTTTTTCCTTTAGCATCTCTAGTCATGGGATTCTGCCCAGTATTTCCCTGAGCTTGACAAAATCCCCTTTCTTGAAATTCAGAGTTCGTGTTTGACTTTACTTTTCTTTGCCCTGTCCCACAATCACAAATTCCAGCATTACATTGTCACTCCCCTCTATAGTACTAACTGCTCTGATTCCAGTGACCAACTCCTCCCTATGGGTTAGAATTAAGTCCAGGGTTACCAATCTCCTTGTTCCTTACTTCATCTTTTGAAAGAGGAAATTTTCTGCAAGGCACATGAGGGATTTTTTGGATTCCTATGCTTAGCAGATTTCCTAGCAGAAATCAGGATAACTGAAGTCCCCCATAGCTACTAGTTCTTGCTTCTTGGAGATTTCTGAGATTTGCTTCAGAAAGCATCATCTACCACCTTGTCTTGGTTTGATTGGCCTGTAGTTAATTCCTACTGCAATGTTGTTTTTATTTCTTTCTAGTAGTCCTTTGTTTAAGAAGTGAAGATGATGGTCCCAGAAGCCAAACTTCTCCCATCAATATCATCTGCGAAGCCAGCCATTCACCTACAGTATCTTCTGGTACCAGTGTGGTCTTCACTCTTAAAATTACAGAGAATACTGTTACTATGGTTCAGACCTACCCAGTGATAGCACTAGATATCTCTTTTTGATATCAAAACAATTTGGCCTTCCTCTGCCACCCTGCTCCATGTGTTTGCGAGGCTCCGGACAAGCACGTAAACAGGTGTGGCCGGTAAGTGTTGGACATTCCATTCTCCACCAAGGCAGGCAGAACAAAGCCACTCCGTGGCTTCAGGGACCTCTCATGCAGACACCCATTGCTTAAGCACGCCTCTAAACAAAGACGCCTGGTCTTGCGCTGATAGTCTGACAATGCCAAGCTATTTGCATACTGGCTATACTATTGTTAAACCTGCGCTAAGCCCATCATGTTAAACTTGACCTTTCCCAAAGCTTTGTCCCGCTCCAAACTCACATTGTTCTCACCGAGTATGGCATGGCCTGTAGCCACAATTCACCCTATAAAAAGCCCCCAATTCGAAGACCACCTCGGATTACTCCTGAGTTCCATCCAGCCCTGCTGCCGCTGTGCCCAGCAAGTCGTCCCCTCAGAGAACCGCGCTGAGCTTTCATCCTTGCAATCTTCAACTCCTCCAGGACTACGAGAAAAGGTGTCATATCACCCATTTTCCCCGAAACTCCCATTTCTAATTTCTTAAGTTAGCTGTGTATGTTTGTGGTGTCTTCACTGTTTGTTTGTCCTTTAATAAAGATATCATTTTTGCTATTTTAAAATGGTCTGACTGCTTAACTGACCTGACCCCGTAGACATTGGGTTACAAGATCCCTGCTAAGTTACCCTGCCTCTCGCTAGCTTAAGAGAGTGCTCCAGTTAATTTCCCCAGCTTTGTGTTTGTGCTTGGTTATTTGGGCACTCCTCCCGGGACCCCCAGAGAACAGGGTAACAATACCACCTGTGTCCCTTCACTTTCCTGCCCAGGGCTTCATAGTCCAAGGTGATCTGCTCAAAGGTGTTCTTTGCAGTGTTGTTGTTGCCCGCATGAATCAGAAGAAAGGGGTACTGCTCTGTGTTCTTGAAGAGCTTTGGCAACTTGTCAGTGACATCCTGGATATGCGCACTAGGAAGATAGCACACTTTCTGATTCATCTTGACCAGCTGGCACTCAGTTCCTCCTATACCCTTAAGAAATAAATCCTGTACTATCAATACCTTTCTTTTCTTCTTGCTGCACTTGGTGGTTAAGTTGTCTCCTTTCCTGGCATGTAGTATCTCTTGCTGCTGGTTTCCTGCTTGTGACTCTTCATCACTACTATCCTCAGGAAGATGTAGGAAGTGATTGCTTAGTTGGAGTGATTCTGAACTCCTTGTACATGGTCAGCTTCTGACAGTGACTGTTCTCCAGGGTGGTCCTTCAGTGTTACAGCCTTCTTCATTTTCACTGGCAGTTTCTTGTTCTTGAAAAACTTCTGCAGGATCAATTCTCCCCGTATTCTGTCCAGAAAGCCTTGTGTTTTTTGATGTGTTGAAGAGTTCCAATATGTAGCTACAGTACACTGACATTCTTTTCCAAGAGAGCCACCAGTTTGCACTTGCTGCAAGTTTAGTCAGTGTGGTTTTCTGGAAAGAAGATAAATGTTGCACACACATTGCAGCAGACAACAACAGATTCTTCTTCCTCTATCCCTACATTAATTTTTTCACCTTTTTCAGACTGTAATACTTCTTACTGATATGACTGCACGTGCCTCTGGCCCTCAGAGACCGAGTTCCAAAAACTGAGACAGCAACTGTATAGAGCTACTGGCTTCTAGCTCTACCCTCAAGCAAGTCAGTGACTCATCAGAAGTCCCACCCCCTTAGATCCGGTGCTCAGGGAGAACACATGGCCCAAAACAAAAAATGTCCCCCATAAATCTACAGAAAATATAAAAAAAAAAAATCCCAAGAGTCAAGGATACCCCCCCCCAAACATAGCTCACCTTCTGTTCTCTTTTCAGAGACAGAGCTCCAAAAACTGAGGCAGCAGTTATATAGAGCTACAGGCTCCCAGCTCCATCCTTGAGCAAATCAGTGATTCAGCAGAAGCCCTGCCCTTTTAGATCATGTGCTTAAGTAGACCACACGATCAAAAACAAACAAAAGCAAAAGCCTTAAAAAACCCCCACAGAGAATCAAAGATGACTCTTCAAAACACAGCTTATGTTCTGCCCTCGCCTCAGATATTGCATTTTTCGTAATTTTCTGAAAAAATGCAAAAGGCATTACAAATTAATTCTTTCCACAAATGTGACCCTTCTCCATCCGATGGTTTAGAGACGCATATCCAGTAATGAATATTAGGCAAATTTGTGAATTATAGTCACAGTCATCTAAAATAAGACCATCTTTAAGCTGAGCAAAAGAAACTCTTTGTTGATTCATCCTTTAAAACTGAAGCTAGTTGCTAGTACTGTTCCCCACTCCCAAATGGAGGCACAGACAGTAAATGCGATCCTTGACCAGAGTTCCCAAAACTGAATCCCTTCCACTCAATTAACTGGAAGCAATCCCCTCCCAATCCCCAAGGATTATCAACTAATATGCTTCATTGTGTGGAGTGGGAGAAGAGGATAATGCTCAGTTCACATAGCTTTATCTATGGAAATAAGGCTCCCTCCCAGGTGCACAATAGTTTTAACCCTTGCTTACCCTGCTCTGCTTCATCTTGAACAAGAGGAACTTCAATTTAACTTCTTTCCATATCAATGGAAACACTTATTAGTAAAGGTAGCATCACGAAGGGCTATTTTTACAGTTGCTCCCAAACCTTCAGATCAAATTTTACGCCTTCGTACCCACCACAGATTGAGTCCACCTGCTGGGATAAGTTCCTTGTAAAAAGATACTTGAGGGATAATAAATCTTTTTCCCTCTGTCAGTGATGCATTAGGTGTAAGATGCCTATCATTTCTCTTTGTGCAAATTCAAGTTCAAAGAAGAATTTCTACTTTCCCCAAAACCAGTACCATTGCTGCCATTGTCACCACCACCACCATCATCAACAACAAAGTGTAAGGGGGAAAAATAGGAGAGAGAATACAATGGCACGTCATGATAGCTATAGTATGTAGGGTTTTTTCGTCCCTCTGTTTTTACTTTAAATGAAAAGACAAATCTCTATGCTGAGATTTCAGTATGCCTAGGAAACAAAATAAGAAGGGTTCTTTTATATTTATAAAATCAGTGCAAGGCTATGCAAGCCCCCATTGTCTCTTGCTGGAGCACCAACTGAACCTTTGCAACTTGCCTGAATTGTTTCTGTTTGGGGGGGAAATGACAGATTTCATTCTGTTAATGTATCTAAGGAGGGGGCAATATTGCATGTGGCTCCAGAGCCTTTTGTAATAGCCACCCTTTGGACCCCCAAGCTCTCCACATACAGCAAAAAAGCTTTTTTTTTAACCCCCATGAGTTATGTTCATTCCTGGAAGTCTGCAAAACATTTTGCCTTGGGGCAGCACCCAGGGCAAGTATGGAAGTTGTGCCCCACCTCCAGGGCTGCTTCCTCCTCCTCCCCTGCCACTTCTGGCACTGCTTTTTTGTGCCCACCCCAATATTGGTGCTTGTGGCACATACCCTACTTGCCCTACCCTTAGATATACTTCTGCCTCATGGGGGGCATACAGTCCCTAAGCTTATTGTTTTGGCATGAAGTGCATTTCCTAACGCACCAGTGTAACAGAAATCAAGTCTGGAATTGAGACCCACAGTCAAAGCTGCAGCCTTTCTTTCTATTGATCTTTCTAACCCCCTTTGTCCCAGGTTTACAACACATGGTATACATATCAGAATTATTACACATATCAATATCACTAAACAAATTACAACAAAAATGGTTTTTATCCACTGGAAATCAGGTGGGGATCTGGTCGTATGTAGAGCAACCAGCTTCCAGTGTGATTGCAGTAGGGCCTAGTCCCGATCTTCTATTCCCCAACCTTTTTCCGGATCACGAGGTGTAGGGGTTGGTTAGGCACTGAGGCCAAAGTCCAATCAGTGTGAGCCTGTTTTACATGGGTCCAATGCACCCAAGGTCTAATCTCTGCCACCTTGACCGCTGTAGGAGTAGAGAGCAGAACCGTTAATGGTCTCCTCCACTTGGGCCCTAGGGGTTCCTCCTTCCACTCCTTTACCCATATCTCATCCCCTGGTTGAAAGGGGTGCACCTGAGTTTGGAGTCAGGGGGGTCTCTGCTATAAGACATACCGTTTCAAGTTGGCCAAGGTTTTTCCCAGTAATTGGACCTCTTGTTGCAATGCCACTCCTCCCAATTCCCATATATCCCCCCTTAGACCACTTATTACTAATGGGGGTCACCTATACAGGAGTTCAAAGGGAGATAGACCCATGTCCTTGTTGGGGGTACACCATAGTCTAAATAGGGCTAAAGGTAGAATATCGGTCCACTTAAGTTTTGTCTCTTGGCTAAGCTTAGATAGCTGGTACTTCAGGGTTCTATTCGTTCTCTCCACCTTCCCTGAACTCTGTGGTCTATATGCACAATGCAGCTTTCAGGTAATATGGAACATCTGGGATCTGGAACATTAGCAGCTGGAAAGCGACCTCAGTTGTTCCGTCATCCTCGAAATTTATTTGTACTCTTAATTTGGATATTAAGTCCTGGTCCATTAAAGGAATAGGGCATTCTGGTATATAAAGAAATTTGTGTGTCACTTGATGACTGCTCAATTGACAAGTTCTTTGTTCCAAACGGGGGCATCTTTCTTGAATTCCAGTGGCACCTAGCACATTTATAACCTTTTTGGTAATAGGAGCGATTAGTTTGGTAACCACGGATTTTGAGGCTCCTGTATCTATCGTAAAAGGAATCTCTCGGTCCCCGAGGCCAAGATGTAGGGTACCCAGTCTGTCCTAATAATCCAGCTCTTCCATCTCAGCCAACCCAATATATTCTTGTTCAGTGGGGGCCTGATATTGGCCATTAGTGACTCTTCCCCGTTGCCATTGCCCTTGAGTGGCACCTTGGCCTCCTCTTTCCCCACCTCTCTGGCGATTTGGACATTCTCCTTTCCAGTGGTCTTCCTGTCGGCAAATTGCGCACTGGTTTCTGCCTAATGGGGTTGTCGTCGTCCCCTTCCTTCGCCTCTTATCTTGTCTCCATGACCCCTTCTCCGTGGGGCCCATTCGGTCTTTCTATCTGTTAGTGCCGCTGCCAACAATTCTGCCTTTCGAGCCATCCGCCTATCTTTTTATCGCTTCTCCTCCTGATCCCTGTTGACATATACCTTCTGAGCAATCCCCCACAACTGGCTTAAGTTCATTCCAGCAAATCCTTCTTGCTTCTGGAGCTTCTTCCTGATGTCTGGGTAACTCTGAGCCACAAAAGCTAGATTTACTGTCCTATGATTGTCCAGATCATACTGTCGGTACGCATTAAGTAACCTCTCTAAATATGTTCCAAGGGGTTCAGTGGCTCCCTGCAGGACTTCCAAGATCTTAGACATATTAACAGGTCTCTTCATCCCTTCTCTCATTGCTTCCACCAATAGGGTCTGGTAATCGGTGAGACTGGCCAATTGGTTGGGTCTATTCAGATCCCATCCTGGGTTGACCAAAGAGACCCTTCTCCACATCCATTGTTCCGGATTAGCTTCTCCTGGGGGAGCCCTACTTCTGGTTATCCGTTCGGCATGTTGAATTATTCACATATGTTCTTCAGTGGTAAACAGAGTCATTAACAGTTGTTGGCAATCTTGCCAATTTGGAACATGGGATGCCATTATACTAGAACAGAGTTCTATCATTTCCTGGGGTTTGTCAGTGTATGAAGCATAATGTGTCTTCCAGTTAAGGAGGTCTGACGTAGTGAAAGGAGTGTACATGTATGACTGCACTCGTCTGATGCCATCCTGTTCATTTGGATCTAGAATGGTCTGTGTCACTTGTCTTAAGGGTAGTATAGGTTCTCTATCCTCCTTTGACTCTGACAGGTCTCCGTCACTGTAATGTGCCTTCTGTCCATCCCTTGCCTTCGGCCAGCCCTTCAGGAGGTTTTTCTTTACAGTGCGGAACCTAAGATTACATGCTGGCATTCCCAATGTTGATTGTCCTTCCCTCAAATTCTGTATCTGTATGATTGTTTTATTTTTCCCTCATGTGTAACATCATTAATCTGCGTCTGATTTCCTGAGACATTGTCCAAAAAGGGATCGTTATTTTTGTTCCTGGTGTCACCTGGAAAGGGTTTTGCGAAGTCCGATATGGTGGAGGCGCTATCAACTCTAATGCCTCTGTAGGAGACTCTGGATATATGGGCCTCTTTCCACTTTTATTATTAATTTTCTCCATTTGTACAACCACAATCTTTGCCTGTTGTTCCTTGCATTTCTTCAACCACTGAGGGGTTTCCCTGACTATGGTGTCCCAAGAATCAATATATGGGAATTGATCAGGATGTCCTGGATTTTCCACTATGACTGAATACATCCTCCTTATTAATGAATGGTCCAAGGACCCTTCGGTTGGCCATCCTACATTGAAAGAGGGCTATTCTACTTCACATAATGTCCTCAGTCTCTGTGGATTCATGGGTTTCCCTCCATAATGTCCTCTAAATCCCTTCTTAAAGTTCTTCAACATACATTCCAGTGGAGTAATGTCTTTACTTCCACTGCCTCCCATGACCACCCCTTGCGAAGACAATCACAGACACAAAAGGATTTGGGGTGGGTGACCATTGAGTAAAGGGGTCTCGACAGTCGAAACAAGAAGGGAAGAGACACCACAAGCACTCATCACCGGCCTAGGCACCGGACACTCAACGGCATGCTCTAGAAACCACGGTGACCAAGCAAATCAGCATTCATGCCAATACATGGCCTCCCATCTTCTTTTCCCTTTTTACCTCATTCAACGGCTTTGCAAACTCTCTTCAGAGTCTGGTACTAGCGTTGAACATAGGGGGTGATCAGGCCCCTCTTCTTCCCTTAGGGGAAGGTATACCAAAACAATTCCAACAAGTTTCCACACCCATATACTTGCCTCACCAATGATGTGTCCTGGTTTCTTCTCCTGTGTCTGGGTTCCGTGGTGCACACATCAGCTTCGGCTATCACAGTTGTCTTGAGGCTGACTTTCTGACAAAAGGCCGGTGGCACCAAAATCAGAGTTGTTCCTATCGTGATCCCGAATGCAAGATGGTGGCCAGGGTGGGCCAAATGCCGCCTCGATCCCGGACAAGCCCCCAGAAAAATGTAATGGAAATCAAGTCCGGAATTGAGACCCACAGTTGAGAGAAAGCAGGATTTTATTGAACTGCTAGCAGGGCCTCAGAGGGATCATTCCACAAAGTCTGAGAGCCCCGCTCAAGTGTACAACACTGCCTTTTATAGTCAGGCACAAACAAAAACAAGTAACATAAGTAACACTTTCCTTATATGGTCATTGTTCCAAAACCCCCACATAACATTGCCCATCTAACTCTTTACCCGTGTCTTTATCTGATCGGCTGATCAACTCCTACAGCACTTACTTGGGTAATGTAGTGAAGTGCCATAAAAATGCTGATTTTCAAATCACAGCTGCAGGATAAGTGAGGCAGGATGCCTCTTTCCAGGTGCTAAAGCTGTTTCTCTTTCCCAGAAGCCCTTGCAACTTATCTAAGCTCTGGTGTAAAGTAGGAAGGCCAGCTAATCTGAGGCAGCCTGCTTGGCTGACAAGGGGAAGGACTTAGGAGCGAGCGAAGACTTCACTCAGGTCTCCTTCCGACCCATGGTAAGCTGCTTTCCTCACTGTGCCTACAGGCAATCAGCTACCTTGGAAGCCTCCGGGAGTGGGGATTTTGCCTTTAAAAATGTGCAGCCCCAAGCTAGTTCTTTTGCCAAAAAAGGAACCACCCCACATATTTGGTGGGGTCATTTTTTTAAAAAAAGAAGAATGGATTTCCTGCATTTTCCAGTTTTGTTTTTTCTCTTCCTGCATGTCTGATGCAGCCCACAATAGGCCCTAGAGGTAGAAAATTCATCTCTGGATCCACTGAGACTGTGCTCACCCTGAACTAGCTTTTTTCTGATAATCCTTATGGCTTCCACCTCCATTTGAGCCAAGCGATTGTATACCTGAACATTACAGCTCAAATTATCTTGCTTATGACACTTCTAGGAATGTACTATTTATTTGTCTAGCACTCGCTGCATTTTTCAATTTTGACTTTGATCCAGCTCGAGTATTATATTATATTATATGGGGAACTTTCAAGGCATTGAATCTTTGCATACTTTTCAACTGAATTTTTCCACTGAATATAACTCTATGAAAATCTTCAATACCATGCTCTCCAACATTTCACAGATGAAAACTGGAATACTTGTGACCAAGCAACATCAGAACATGGTCAAAATGGCAAAAGAGGGAGAACATACAAGCTACGGGAGGCTGCAGCAGTTTGCTTTTGCCAGAGACTACTGGGAAAGGTATGATTCAATCCCTTGTCTCCCCTCTCCTTTTGCGTCCAGACTGATTAAAAAAGACCAGAAAGTCTCAATTTTATTTTAGAAATCCATATGTGTTTTGTTTATCCCTGAATATTTTCTGTCAACACTTGGTACGACCAGAGACTTTTTAAATCAGTTCTCTAGGTCAGTTTATTTTAACCCAATATAAGATTGGAGAGAAAAGAAACAAAATCAGCAACTTTTCAATCAGCCTGGATGCACCCACTAATAAGTGAAAGAGAAAAGGGGAAAGTGGAAGAGGGAGATTGAAACTGGAACTTTTGAAAGCAACTGAAAAGGTGGGATGACAGAGGATTAACTGGGACTGTCCCTTATCAGGCTAGTTGCACAGTTCCTAGCCTTGTAAACCTATCACCGTCATCTTGCCCTCTGGTCTCCGTTTAAAATCCCTTCTTGGATCTGGAGTCCTAGGCCTTCAGGTGACCTCACTGTGGATTAGTTTGCATGTTAGATTTGCTTTCTTTATGGTAAGCGTGACTCATCCTTGTTTCAGAGTAAATGATGCTGTCCAGAGTCAGTTTTACAAAATACAAGACACTTTCATTTTATTTAATAACAGACAGAATGATTGCTCTCAGGCTCCAGATTTTAGTTCCAAAGAATTAACGCCATTCAAATTAAGTTATGTCAGACTCTTTTCCTTAAATCCACTCAGACATTCAGTATTCATACACTCCCCTCAGACTCTCAGGACCTTTCCGCATTATACTGTTATAATGCTATTATTCCACTTTCAATATCTTACGGAATCCTGGGGTTTGTAGTTTAGGGAGAGGTATTTAGAATTCTCAGCCAGAGAGCTCTTTGGCCTCAGTAAGCTGCAAACCCCAGAATTCCACAGGATATAACACTGTAGTGTGGAAAGACCCTTTCAACTGATTCCTTTAACAGACTACTCCCAACTGTCACCAATGAATTTTCTGTTCTTCTTCTTCTTCCTCCTCCTCCTCTTCTTCCTCTTTTTTTTTTAAAAAAATCCTCCTCTTTCTTACTGGAGCCCCTTCCTCTTCTCACAGATTTCTCGGTGCTGGAATTTACTGCTTTTAGGCCATTTTTGCACGATGGGGCTGTACCACAATGGGGACAGGATGGCAGTGGTTGGCTGGTCAACCTTCTGCTTGACGTCGTTACCAGCCCACTGCCATCCCATCCCCGTGCGTCACACTCGTGGGGTATTCACTAAAACAGATAAAATCTGTTTAGCACCCATGATCGTGTGATGCTCCCCTGCCTATCTGTCCTGTGGAAGGGCAGGAAGCACGATGGCGATGCTTCCTTCCCCAGCACAGCCTGGGAAAGCGCCCAGCTGAGCTGTGGAAGGAAGAGGTGTGGCCATTACGCTCCTTTCCATAGGGAGCTGGTCCCACATGGAAGGGAATGTTCCTATCGCACTCCCTTCCCTGCCGGGACTGCAACGGAATGACTTGCAAGAGCCCCATCGTGTGGAAATAGCCTTAGTTATTTACTCCACACCCACATATCCAGAAGTTCTTAAGTAACATTTTATCAAGTTCTCGTCCTCTTCAACTGATGTATAGTGTCACACACATCCTGCCAAATTGGAGGTATGCAATACTAGGCAATATGTGGATAGGTTTCCTGGGTATGATATAGTGGGTGGGGTAGGGAAAAGGAAAGGAAAGAAGAGAATATATCAAAGGCTTAGTGCCTGAAAGAGCCATCGGAGTTCTCCCCCACTCCTCCTTCTCTAGCTGCACCAGCACCTGTTTCTTCTTCTTCTCCTTATTCTTACAAAGCACACACTCACCTGCTCATAATCTAAAATACATGATACACAAAGAAAAAGAATCATGGGAAGAGGAAACCAATCGAACTGAAGTAGTTAGAGCATAGTGTCTTTTCTGGAAAGAAAAGCAGTTGGTCCTATGCTAGCCAATGGATAGGGTCAGGGTTGTCTTTCTGTAGCCATAATGTTTGTTCTGGGTGGCAGGAAGTACAGTTCCCAATGGCATTTGGTGCTCTGGCTACAAGGTTCATATTCTACTGTTTTATTCGCCCCTTCATGTCCAAAATTGTTGTTGCCCCCAAAACACTCCAAATTAGGAAATCACTAGTCAAATACTTTCTCTCAGCCTCTACTGTTATATCCAGGGGGGAAAAATTCATATAAGAAAACGTAAGACTTGATGAGAAACTAGAAACCTGTAAGCATGTGCAAAATTCTTCACATGAGATGATGCCATGTTATTCTGCAGAAAAAGATTCACAATACCCCGTCTTGAGCCTTCCCTCAAATCTGGATCAACCCTAATATTTTCAGTAATCTGTTCAAGGTTGTAAATTAGTGGTGGGAAAGCTGTGGCCCTTCAGATGTTATCAGGTAGCAACAGTCAGCACACTTCACCATTGGCTATGCTCTAAGATTCATGGAAGTTGCAGCCCAACATCTGGAAAGTTGTATGATTGCCACCCCATTCTAAATTCTCTGTGGGTTTTTTGTTTTGGTTTTACATTGTGGTATGTTGTGGGGTTTTTTGTTCGTTTCTTTGTTTTGCTCTTTAAAGCCTTTGCTTTATTTATTAAAGAAATAGGCAATGACAACACTTCTTCAGATTATTAAAAAATAAAATTAACTACAAATTGAGACTAATTTGACCTGACAGATTCAACTGACCGTGCAGCTTCTTGGCACTTTCTGATGTTTTCCTATTAAGCAAAATCTATGTTTATAAGTAGAAGTCATTATTATTCACTAGCACAAAACTGAAAGCAGTGCTTCAGCATAAATGATAGTCTTAAGAAAACATATCCATTCAGAGACTAATACATACCCTCCAACTATTCCAATTTGGGACAGTCCTAATTAATCCTTTGTTGTCCCATTTTTCCAGCTGATGTTAAAGTGTCCTGGTACCTTCCTTCTCCTCCCACTTTCGTCCTTTATCCTCAGCTTACTTCAGTTGCTGTAAACTGAGTTCAAAGTGCAAAAGTAGTTTGCACTCAATTAATTTTGTGGGCGGAGAGGAAGGAGTAGAATCTTGCCCTTCAGCTCCAGGAAATAAATGGAATTATATTAGTTAGAATACATGTAGTTGGGAAGAAAGCACAACTGTCATAGAGAATGTGATGCATTTCTAACAGCTTTATAAGATGTCTCAATTAGGTTACAATCTAATGTATATTTACTAGGGAGTAAGTCCCACTGAACTAATTGAGGCTTATTTGTGAATAGACACATGTATACAATGGGTCCTCTTTACCTGCGACCTCATGTCACATCCCTATACTTAAAATGGTGGCAACAAGTGCACAGATGTACTGAAGCATCCCTCTGCACATCACTACCATTGAATATAACAGAATGTAAGCATTCATGAATTCTACTATTTGCAGGGGTTCCTGGAACAGAACTCCCACATATACAGAGGGCACATGGTTAATTTAAATGGAGTATTATTCTTCAGAGGCTGATTCCATTTCTCATACACAAACAACTGCAGCTATTTTGTGACTTATTAATAACCACTTCCAGGTTTTCAACCACATGTATCATAAATTTCAACCCCCACATTCTTACTCTGAAAACCTGACAATGCTACCCATATCCAAAATTACTGACACTGGCCATCCATGGCTTAGTTCATGTTTTATTTTTATTGGGAACTGGCAAAGTTTCAGTGGAGTTTTACTTAAGTTTTATGCAAGTGGAATTTCTAGGAGGCTCAGGAAGTAAATAATTACATGTTCTAATGGTTCCCCCACCCCAACTCTATGGAGGCTGTAATGGGCCAAAAAGGCTTAGTTTCATCCTTTGCCTTGATTGCATTACTCTGTTCAGTAGTATCTAATCCCTTCATTAATTATCTCCTTATCTTGTTCCTACAGGAAGGTTTGTAGTTATTTTACTTTTAAATATGTTATTTAAATATTTGGAGTGAGGGACAAGATAAACTAACAAATAAAATGGAGCAAAGTGTTTCTTCCTTCTCAGAAGGCTGATCCACAAGATCTGAACTGGGCAGCTGACACAGAATGTATTTATGAGAATTTGGTACAGATTGGGTGACCACTTATAAATCACCAAAAAAAAAGATGATTTTTTAAAAAGGATATGAAACTGCATAAAATTTGCATGGCTAATTTATAGGTATAGATGCAAATTTAGAACTAATTACTATAATTGGAATTATAAATTATAATTTAAACTTGATCACAGTCTTCCACACTAAAGCAGGATACATTGTTTTTCAAATAACCTATGTGCTTGTTTGGCCTGTTGTTCAGATGGAAGCTGTGTTTAGACAATGTTCTTCTGCCTTCATATAATTTTATATCTTTAAACTGGCCTTGGATTGGATGGATCTGGGACATCTTCTAACATAGGGACATCTTCTGACAGTCCTTTAACTAAAGAAATGTCCTCTGTCCAACAACAGAGAGTCTTCTGGCACCTTAAAGTCTAAAGAAAGTTTATTTGGCATAAGCTTTCCATGGGATGTTGCTCACTTCTTCAGACTCAACAGTATGTAACTACTTGTATCTGTAAGAGTAGCTATCTACTTTATGGCTTATTGGAATTATAACTTCCTAGAAAAAACTTTCCAAGCTCTGACACTCTCATATTCTGTATCTTCTTCCGACTACCAGATGTTTGGGTCTACACTTCCTATTATATCTCTCTGGGCAATGCTAGATGGGACATATGAAAACAGTAGTCCCATCTTAATGTGTATAGATGTTTTCCTTCTGAGGCTATGCTCCATGCATCTGGAGATGTGGCCTGCACTCCATGAAAGCTTATGCCAAACATAGCATTCTAGTAGCAACATTTGTGGTGGCACATGGAAACGTATTGGATGGCATCTTCTTCAGCACTGTCTTCCTTCTTCTAGAAGCCCACATGATTTTGGGCTGTGGGGTAAGATGGGAATACTGGTCAATGAGCTGAGGTAATACTTGAATCATTCCGTATTCTTCCACTTAGTGAGACCACAGTATGCAAAAGTAGCTGAAAAGTTATGGCTATATCATAAAAAGAGGGATCTTATCTTTTGCCAAGTTATACTGTAACATAACTTAATTATACTGTACTTTCATTATTGGAAACAGAATCATTACAAGTAACTAGTTATGTTTGAGCTCTACCTTCAGGAGTGAGATAAAGAAACAGATTCTGCCAAACATTTGGCCAACATTTAAGTTGTAGTTAAAGAAAAGGTTTGTTTCATAGATCTCTCTCAGGCTGTGGCCTCTCTCTCTTTCTAGGACAGAAGCAATGGGTACTGCTCTCATCTGAGGAAGCACAACCCATTCAGGCTTTATCTTTCATAGTATGACAGACTTGGGAGCCTTATAAAAAAATCTTTGTTCCATCTAGTTCAGCACCATCTTCTCCATCTGCCTAAGCACTGTCTTCTTCTACTACAAATAGCTGTGGGGGTTTTAAGATGAAAAGCTGTACGAAAACTAATAAAACAATTGCAGCAGTTTTCCAGGATTTTGGACCAAAGTCTTTCTCATCACCTTGAGTCCTCTTCTCAGGAAATGCCAAGAACTGAACATGAAATCTTTTGCATGTCAAGCGTAGACTTCACTACTGAATCGTGAGTCACTGGCACCAGAAGTCAGCATCGCTGGGCAACTGCTGTAGCGCATACCCCAACATAAGGCCATCTGGTCCTCCTTTTCCTTCTGTTCACCATTGCTGCCCATTTAATGGTTCTCTTTGCATGTGGAGTGAGACCAGCCTGGCTATGGAAAAAGAACTTTCGCTCTCTCTATCTAGCCCTCTCTCTCTCCTCCTCTGTTTTTTCAGGAAGTGATACCCATTGAGTCCAATGAATGAAGAGCATCAAGGAAGGAAGGAAGTGGAAGGCTTATCCAAGGAGGGGGACCTACTGCAAGATCTGAGCTTGGTTCCTTATCAGCACATATTTACAGTGATCCCTCAAATCCTTCTTCAGACACAAAAATATATGAGCAATGGAACATCAGCTCCTGTATTTGCCAGGCACTGCTGGCAATACTATGTAGCATCTGGATTCATAATATAACCTGGGCCCAAGGGCTTATCTGCATTATACAAACACAGTGCTATGATTCCACTTTGACTGCCTTGGTAACATCCTATGAAATCCTAATATTTGTAGTATGACGAAGAAATAAGAGTGTTCTGGCTGAGAATTTGAAATGCTCCCCCTTAAATGGCCAGTTTCAAGATTACATGGGAAGCTGTGATGACAGTTAAAGTGAAACATAGTGCTAAAATTATGTGGTATGAGTGGGCCCCAGCCTAATTGAAGAACAGTATTTCTATCTATGCCCAGCTTTTAAGATCTTCATCAGGGGCCCTTTTCTCCATCCTGCCACTCTCGACATCTGATGAAGGCACAAGAGAAGACCTTCCCATTTGCTTCTTTGCAATTGAGAAACTTCCTCCCCTGTTGTTCTTCCACCACCAGGCAAAGAACTTTTTATTTAGATGGGCCTTTGAGCATTAAGCAGAGTTGTTCTGGAAGGAGTATTGAATGGGACAGTGGTGGAGCTTGGAGTATGTAAAGGAGGGGTGAGAGGGGACGGGGCTATGGTGTGAGAGGCGTGGCACAGGGCATGTGGGAGCGCTGCTACCGGCTGGGACGCCCCAAAAACATTGCCTCCCAGGGCAAATCGCCTGCCCCCCTGCTCCCACATCCCTATGCGACTAGAATGGGAAGTGTTGCATTCCCCCATGTGCTTTTAAATTGCTTTTAATTCAATTGTTTTTATACGAGAACCTATTTGTGTTTTAATATTGTGCTTTTAACTGTCGCCTTTGATTTTTTAAAATCACACTGTGAGCAAATCTTGGGGCTCAGTATTAGAAGACAGATAAGACACTGCTTCTCTAATTAACCAAACAACCAACCTTGGTAGATATACTGGAAGTTTGGAGCCACTATCTTGTCTCTTACCATTAATGCAGCAGTGCTTTCCACCCATTTCACATTTCCGGTCCAATCTTTATCCTGTGGACACTTTCCAGGGCACACATATGCATTCCCTGACTCAGACCAGAGCAGCTGTCAAAGAGAGAAGGACAAGGCTCAAGAATGAGGCCTGGGAATGACAAAAGAGGCCTATGGACCTCTGCCAGACCTGAGGCTGCATTCAGTAAGGGTAAACAAACTTGGCTTTTGAGGTGAGGGGCCAAGATATATTTTTTTAATTATTGAGCTGTGTGCACATTATAAAACCATTACAGAGAACCAAAGCATATAACATTCCAAATTAGAAACAGTTGGTTGATACAAAGGGGTAATAAAATAAATAATACATTAACTAGCTACAGTGCTCTGTATTCATAGACAGTAATGGAACCATATACATCAGAGGCCATAAAAATGCATACATTAAAACAGAGATCACTGTGGTTAAGAGTCTTCATCTTGTTCCTTCCTGGCTATGTGAAGGTCTATTAGCACACGGGAGGGGGGATGAGGGCCATGTTTGCCACTTAAGTCATTATTGATTGAGAAATAGAAATGTGAACCTCAGAGTCCAGGTCGGCAGGAAAAGGGTGAGAACTTAATTTCACACAACACATTCAACATGACAGTCTAAGGGAGCTCTGAAGGTTATTATGCATGGCTGTTATAGTGGGGCAGGGGGAGGGAGGGTAATGAAAGAGAAGTTATTGTCTTCTGCCCACTAGAAAGCTGCTGCTTACATCACCTTCTCAGTGCTTGGACCTGAACTCCAAATGGCACTGAAACAATGCTAACATCCTGCTTAGCATTGACTTCACAGTCAAGGTTCTTCACTCCAACTCCATCTACATATTCTATTAAGTTTCCTTCTGCTGTTGTACTAGTGTTGACAAAGTGATTTATCTCTCTCTCTCTCTCTCTCTCTCTCTCTCTTTCTTTCTTTTTATCAGAATGAAGACCAGGATGGGTCACAACTGGGCTTGTGTAGTATAAATGTCCCCACATGGAATTATGCATGGATTACGCTACACACTTGCTAACTACGGATGGGCAACTCCAAGGTCCTTAAATTCAGAGAGGAAAAAAAAAAATTCCCTGCAAACAGTAGGGCCACTTCAACAAAGCACGCCCTATTTTTTTTAAAGTACACTTAGGAAGAACCTTAGTACAGATCCAAGAAAACATTACAAACAGCCCCTCAAAATAATGGAATGAGTGGATGCAAAAGACCACAGTCAGCAAAACCCAAGTATTATATTGTAAGAATCCATACTTCTTTAGATCAAAAGAGCTCAGAATCTAGAAAAAAAAGAATCTGTATTGAGGATGTACACAGGTGATCTGGTCACAGCCTTCTCCATTCAGGAGAGATGTACTGCCATTCTGATTAAATTATATGTTAAAAAACTCTGATTTTGCATCTGTATGTAAAAATTCCATTTTATCCAGGCCAGTGTCTTCTTTTGTCCTCTTTTTTGGTGATGCATGTCCTAACAAGTGGTCACACTAGCTACTGAGTTGGGAAATTCATTCATGGGCAGGAAGAAGGGCTCATGGTCAAACAGTGAGTTGAGAGTCCTGTTTGATGCTCTATACTAGTAGATGCACTTTTTCCTGGGTTGCACAGCAATGGTGAGAAATGGTAGATGAAGGCCTAAATCTTACTGTTAGTTCTAACTAGAGTGCAACTTTTGAATCAATCAGGCAAAAGTATGTGTTAACTCATCATGCAACAATTCATTCAATGGATCTATTTCAGACCAATCAACAGGATTCCACCCCAAATCTGCTGATTCTGAGCAATGCCTTGCTTCTTTCAGGGCTGCTGTGTATGCTTCCTTGTACTTCCTAGTGCTGCTGCCTATGCTGAAATAGCTACAATGGCACAGAAAGAATTGTGCCTCATTGTGATAAGGTGGCTGATAAGCTGCTCCAATAGTGAAGATTTTGGATTAAACACTGGTCTCTTCAGCTTCCAGCCCCAGGAATGTAACTTTTTTGAACACCAAGATGCTCTAATGTGCAGGGTTATTTTTACCCTAATCTTCCTCTTCCTTCCCCCCCCCCATGTTAGTTCAAAATGTGCTGCAGTTCAAGTTTTTTCCCCAATGAGAAAGATAAACTATTAGTGGGTTGCCAACACTCCTCTTCAATTATTCAGTTTGCAAGGTTAAAGACATGAAGATAATAAGGAAGTGAACAGAAATAGCACTGCCCCATCATCTTCCCAGGTCCCCAGTTGGCATAATATGCTGGCAAGATTTCGGCTTGACTGAAAAGTTCTGAGTGTGTTGTGTCCATACAACATCTCACCCCTGCAGTGGCCTATAGCAGCAGTTCTTGACCAATTCTTTACCATGGACTGCCTTGAAATACTGTTGCTGCAGATCATCATGCCTTAACTCAAGATTTAAAAACCTAAAGTGTGTCAAATATTTTTTAAAAAAACTTTTGAACAATTTGAGATCCTGTAATCAAATGTTGTACAGATGAAGTCTATCACTGGCAAAAGACTCTGGTTTTTTGAGATCAGTGTATGACTGACTTACCTTCCTTCCTTCCTTCCTTCCTTCCTTCCTTCCTTCCTTCTCTCTCTCTTTTTAATAGTAAAAGTTCATAACATTTCTTCAAGCCTTCATGGACCCCCTATGAGGCCACCATGGTGGTCTGTGGACCACAGGTTAAAAACTGCTGGCCTATAGGAATGTACATATGATACCCCTCTGAACAGGCAGCTATTTGCTTCTGTACAGACATGTTGCTTATTTCCTCAGTTGCTGCTCACTGATGGCAGCCCAGAACTATAGAGATTTGACCCTTTCTCACCACTGAGCAGTGAAGGCTGGAAAGTGACACCTAGGTTCACACGTACATTCTCTATAAAGCTTGAACATGGATGTTTTAAAATACTTCAGAACCGAACCAGTGTGTGCAGAAGTCTCCTGTCAATATTCTGAAGCCAGAGTTCTCAGTGTCAAGAACAGAAGAGTTTAAAAAACTCTAGCCTGTATCTACCTCCGATTCTCTCTTGTCCATTGTGTCTATCTGATATGGTGTAGGTGCAGATGATAAAGCACTATGCATTTTTGTTCCACATTTATCCTTCATTCATCTCTTCATGAACAAGCAAGTGCCTTAGAAGATTAAAAAAAAAAATGGCTTGGCTTTTGTGATAGATAAGGTACTGTTCCTACCAATTCTATAAAATCTTTCCAAAGTATCACTTTACTTATGAGGCAAGCAAAGTCTTGTGCAGAAGTCCAATGTCAATATTCTAAAGCCAGAGTTCTCAGTGTCAAGAACAGAAGAGTTTAAAAAACTCGAGCCTGTATTTACATCAGATTCTTTCCTGTCCATTGTGTCTATCTGGTATAGTGTGGGTGTAGATGGTAAAGCACTACACACTTTTTTGTTCCACATTTATGTGCCCAGAACTTTATACTCAATTCATCTCTTTATGAACAAGCAAGTACCTTAGCAGATAGAAATCTGGCTTGGCTTTTGTGATAGATAGGGTACAATTCCCATCAATTTTATAAAATCTTTGCAAGGTGTCGCTTTGCTTATGAGACAAAGCTTAGCATGAGTGTGTTTCCTGCTTTGTGTATATGTACAGGTGCATGTGTACAAACCCACTCATTTTATTTAGTTGTTAGTTCAATGAAAATAATTTGGGGTGTGAGAATTTATGATTTGGAAAGGTGCGGTTCTCTCTTCAGGTGCCTCGGATCAAGCACTTGTGCCCTACTTAAGCCTTTTCCTACTTGACTAATCAGAGCAGTTTGGAAAGTGTTTTACCCTTGACAGTGACCTATATTACAATTAAAGCTCGTGATCTAGGCGCCTTGTTTGCCTAAGGAGACAACAAGATTTGCTATGTAATTTGAGAAGCACTTATGCCACTGCTACTCTGTGTTGTAAGCTGATTATAAATAAAGTTCAGCACAATTGCTTCCATCACAAGGGGAGAAAAAGAATTCACAGTCAAATAAAGTGTGCAACCCTGATGTGTAGTTGTTTCGTAAGGCTGCTGTACATAAATCAGCCTCTGCTTAGCAACTGCTGCATATCATGTTTATTAAACACCTTCTGGAAGTTTAGCACCATGTACTTAAAAAAAAAAAACCCTCATGAAAAATTGTATTCACGTCTCCAATGTGTTACACGTCTAATGCTTCTTCACATTAATCTGTTTGGTGGGGTAAGTATTTTGAATGCTGAGAAAACTTGCTTTTTTCATATACCCCGTTGTTCTGTGGCTTTGAGTTGACCTCACTTAGGATATGGCGACCATATCCTAAGATTTTCTTGACAGGATTCTTTTAGAGGAGATTCACCATTGCCTTCCTCTTAATCTGAGGGAGTGTAACTTGCCCAAGGTTGCCCAATGGGTTTCCGTGGCCGAGGGGGGGATTCATTTCCTGGTATCCCAAAATTCTGGCCCAACACTCAAACCACTACAGTATGTTGACTTCTACAGCTACCTTCTTGTATTAATTTTGGATGTGTTCAATCTTCTATATGCTCTTGGCATAATCAAATTTAATTTTTTAAAAACCAAAACAGGTCTTCAAAATTAGATAACTTCATATTTAAATTTAATTATATTTTAAATACTTTGGTAAATCTTTTTATTAAACATCTTCCAATAAAATAAGAAGTCAAAATATATGCAAACCAGGCCAAAAGAAACAATAACAACAATGAGATAAAAAAGATAATAATGAAAAAGCAAAGATGGTAAAGAATAATTTAAAAAGAATATACATGTCCAACTTTCCTACCAAAATTATACATGACTATGTAGTTGTAAATATAATTCAAGAACTTCTACTGCTTATTTTTCCAGATATAGGAAGTATCAAAGCCTGTGGTCAAAATATTCTCCTACTTTTTTTTTAATAAAATGCCCATTAAAGGTTCCCAGTCTTTCAAAAAAAGAAAGAAAGAAAGAAAGAAAGAAAGAAAGAAAGAAAGAAAGAAAGAGAAAAAGAAAAAGGAAAAAAAAGATTTTTCTCTTATCCCTGTTGCTAATTTATCCATTTTAGCTAGGTCCATCAGTTTTATTATCCAATCTTCACCAATTTGTATTACGGTATTTTTCCATTTCTGTGTGTGTAGAATAATATTGCTGCACTGGGTTCTGTATTGTAGTATCCTGCCATGCTTCCTGATCATCCACCAACTCCAACAAATATAATTACAATTTCAATTGAATATTGACTTTCAATGTGTTTGATTCCAGAATTCTTTGGCCTTTTCACAAATCCACCATATGTGGTAAAAAGATCCCATCTGTTACATTTCCAACATGTGTTAGAAACCTCTTTATACATTGTGGACAGTTTTTCTGGTGTTAAATACCAATGGTGGATAATCTTATTTAAGATCTCATAAGGATAATCAGATATTGTAAATCTAATTCCTGTTGTCCACATTTTTCCCATTGTTTCAATGGTATATTATGTCTAACATTCTAAGCCCACTTTGTTCCTCTTCCATATCTATTTTTAACAACAGTTTTTACCTCTTGCCAAAGGTCAATCATCTGAACACAACTGCTTTTCAAATTCTGATTTACTTAATTCAAAATCATCTAGCTTTTGTCCATTTTAAATCCTTCTATATTTATCTATAAGAGAACCATTGAAAAAAGTAATCTTCTGCCAATAATTTTTTTTGACTTAATTCCATACAATTCTTGGTCAAATTCCAAGATATCTTGGTAAGTTACCCACTTTTCCTTTGCTGTTGCCTCCTTCCTATAAAAAGCATTTTGTGCTGAAAGCCACAAAGGTATCATACAGCATAACCTTGGCATGTATCTGTTTCATATTCTTAACAATACATGTCTCATCCACCTGAATTAGATTGTGGTTTGCTTCAGCTTATGAAACAAGGCATATTCCTTTCTCTTATGCAAAGTTCTAGTGGGTATCTCCTTGAACACCACTACTTCAACATCATTTACCTTAATTCTGTTTTTGAGGTGATGCTGTAACACTTGATCCTTGATCTGCTTTTTGAACAAAGTATACAATTTCATCTCTTGTTAAATTTCTGTGAGTTGCTACTTGGGAAGATATTTGGTACATGCAATCAAGTTTATATTCTATCTCCTTGCTTCATTTCTCCGGTAGATTTGCTATGACATCAATAATTCTTTCTTGGATACTTTCATTAGATTATTCTGGAATAGTTTGGAAAACATAGACAATTATCTCATTCCCACAGTTCCATTAAGGCCATGTCATCCAAATTGTGCTCATGTTCTTTATCCAGTTTCTCTAGCCTTTCCTCACACTTCTGTGTTTTTATGATGTTTTCATTTATTTGTTTCAGCTCTTATATAATCTGGGTGACAGACTGTTTTCACCTCTTTCATCTCAGATGTCAGATCCTTTTAAAATCCTGCCATCAGATGCCTTCCCATCTGACCTCAGTGCAATTTTATGGACAGAAACTCTTCAAAGTATTTTTGTGACCTCTCTGTTTATTTAGGTTGCAAACCCACAGGTCTTCTCCTTTTGGGCACTTTTACTCTGGAACTTGTATCAGAACTCATTATTCACATACAGCAGGCCCTCCTCTCATAACCTGCACATGAATGACTGTGAGATCTTGTGAAGTGTTGTGTCTCATTATAGTCAAGTACGGTATGCATCCATACTGCCATAGGTGTGCACACATTGTACCTATTGATTATAATGGGGCACAATGTTTCACTTTTCTTTTGCTCACAGGGGTTCGTTGAATGGACCCCCCCCATGTACAGTGGGCATACTGTACACTTGAAAAGGACGATTTAAAAAAAATGATTGCAGTAATATATTTTGACTACCAGGTGTCACTCTTTGCCTCAATTTCTCTGTTTACAGCATTCAGTCACATAGACATCACTCTGGCTTCTGCTTTCCTTTTAGGCCCTTTTCTCACGGGGTTTTTAAATCTTCCCAGTTCGACCTTGATCGGGTGCCTTTTTCACGTTAGAGAGCACGTGGTCGCATTAAACTTTTTGGTTTCTCACCCCAATCCGAGCGGGGGAACCACCAATCAGCATTTCCGCGCACTTTTCAAAGACCGGATAAAATGTGGTCTTTTCCTCCAATCCGCGCTCGACGTTTCGTGAGAAAGCGGCGGTGCGTCCTGATTCGTGCGGGCGATCAAGAGAGGGAGAGATCAAGGCGTGGCCAGCAGAACCCACAGGACCGCCCCCAGCACGAGCGGACAGCGCCATTTTCCAAACCCGCTGAAGCGGCTGCAAGGAGGAAGCAAAGGGACGAGGAACGGCGGCAAAAAAAGGAAGGTTGGTTTTTCCCTTAACTATCCTTTATCCATGCAGCATCGTGAATTGCGGGTTTCCGGGGGCTGTGTTTCCCGAAGGTGCCTTGGGATGGGGCTTGGGCTGCCCTGCCCTGGAGACAACACTCGCAGAGTGCTTGGCCCTTTTCTCACGGGGTGCAGAAAGTGTGCCGCCACTATCCTCCTTTACAACCCTCTGTCTAGAACCCGGGAGGTGGCCCGCTGTGGTTTTAAATACGGGGTCGAGGGGGTGGTGGTGGCTGGCGAGTGGATACACTCGCTGAGGATGGCATGGAAGCATGCTTTTAAAGGTGACGGAAAATTGGGAAAGCTGGGGAGGGGGGCAGGTAGGAAGGGAGGGAATGCCCAAAGCAGCCACCGCGCCAAACCCGTTCTCCAGGTTACGTTGGAAGCGGGATCATGGCGCAGTGACGGGATGCTGTGTAGATTTGGCGATGGCTGCTGTGCTGTTCC
Organism: Ctenosaura bakeri; assembly: GCA_948474755.1. NCBI lineage: Eukaryota > Metazoa > Chordata > Lepidosauria > Squamata > Iguanidae > Ctenosaura > Ctenosaura bakeri. The sequence continues at coordinate 152,590 of CAOLHI010003089.1, read as the reverse complement.
GGCACGAGGTCCCCGTGCAAACTTTGACTGGGAAACTTTTTTCCTGTTTATTGGGGCCTACCTGTGGATGCATAAACATCTTTTTTTTCCTCTGTGGACTATTTGGCACCCGCAGAGAAAAATGGCCCTTGGAAATCTTCCTTTTTAAACCAGATTCTCGGGCTGGGGGTGTAGGGGGTAGTGGCTTCTGTTTGTCCCCTGACAGTAGTTATTTTTCTAGCGACCGACATGAATACAGTCACGTCCCATGAGGGCCTGCTGTTTTATTTGTCTGAACCCCCCACCCGTGCCACATGCAAAGGGGGATGATCTTCCGGCCAGGGCAGGAGACTCAGTAGTTTTCCATGCTTCTTTAGCTGTCTAGGACATGGCAGAGATCCATTAGGGCAATGGAACGCACATCATTGTTTGGGGGAGGCAAGCCCCGCTGTGTGTTTCGTACTGTTTGGTTTGTTGATAAATACTAACGCCCCTCCTTGTCTCCACAGGTTCGGAAATCCACGGGGAGTGCGCATTCCCACTGCAAATCTTTCCACGCAGTGTTGATCCAAGCTGAAAACTCCACGCTGACACTACCGCCCTTTCCACCTCTTCGCCAAACACGCAAAACAGTTTGTTTTGCTGGCAAATTTCCCAGCAGTCCGTGACTGAAACAGTGCCATGTCACAGACGCCACGCTGACCTAACAGCTTTGCAGGGGAGGGATACATGCAAGGAGCCACACTCCAACTTGAAAGAATAAATGTTTAATAAATGTTTTCTTTTCCAAAAAATATATATTTACATAAGTACATATTTACATAAATTAAAAAAAAGTGCTGTACAGGGTGGGTGTGCATTTGGGAAAGGGCTGGGGGTTTTATTGGGATTAGAACTTTCTAGTCCTGGGCACAGGGGTGTTCCTCCTCTGGCTCCTCCACATCCGTCCCTGGCTGCTCTGGTTGAGGGATGTTCTCTTGGTCTGCTACCCAAAACAATGGTGAAATTTGATTAGGCATGTGCGCATCCACAACGGCCTTTTTGAAGGAGAAAACTTTACTGTGTCGTTTATTAATTGTTGGGGCGTTAGGGGGGAAATGAAAAATGAAGCCAAGGGCCACTTAAAAAGAGGTTTTCCTACCTTCCATCCCTGCCATGCCCTGCGTGTCCACGGGGGGTTGGTGGCCAGGCGCATGGCGTCTTCTGCCTATGGAAATGCAACAGTAAATTAGCGTGGGTTATCCTCAGGCAGGTGCATCCCCCTTTGCGGGGGATACACGACAACCATTCTCCTGGGGTTCCCATAGCCACACAGGCGCTGTGTGTTGCGCTTACTCACGTCTGCCACCAGCTGTCCAGCTGGGGCTCCCCGCCGCCCTCCACAGGCTGCGCATTACCTCGAAAAAGGGAGGCCTTGCGTGGGGGGGCGGGTGGCCGTCGTAGGAGCGCAGGGCGGCGTAGAACTGTCCGCGTAACCCACGGAAACGGATCCGGACCTCCTCCACACTCCTCTCGTGGCCATGTCGCGTAAGGCAGTGGGCAACGGTGTGGAGGTGCTCACCATCGTCTCCCCTTGTGTGGGGGCGCATCAGTTCCCTCACGCCGCCACACCACCTTACCATGGCCAACATCTCCCTGGTCTCGAATTCCGACCACTCCCGAGGCCCCTCCTCAACCGGTCCGGCCGCCATTGCCGCTGCCCTCGTCCGCCTCCACTATCAAACCACGCGGCTGCAGTACCAGTGATTGTCCACTAGGGGTTTGTTTTGCGCCGCCATTTCCCGCGTGCCAGGAGGACGCATGCGCGAAACGCGACGAGAGGAAGGAAAACAAAGGGAGGAGCCATTTTTCGGTTGGGCGAACGTGTAGTAGGGGGAAGGAGGTTTGCAAAAAGAAAAAAAAACCCAAAATAAAAAGGTAACATGCAAAGCGGGGAGCACATGCAGGGGAGTGACTGCAGCGTGGAGGAGGAAGGGTTTCCTTTGAGGCGACAGCCCATAAGGGCAAGAGGCTTGGCCTGGTGCCATACGGAGATAAAAAATCTCCTGGACATTTGGGGTGAACGTAGGTTCCAGAGGGACCTCCAGGCTACCTACAGAAATATAGAAATATTCGAGGACATTGCGAGGGAAATGATTAGAAGGGGACATAGGCGGACCGCTGAGGAGTGCAGGACGAAAACTAAAAGACTGCATGCAGCCTACCGTGAGGCTGCGGCGGCAAATAAACGGACGGGCGCAGCCAGGGTGGAATGTCCCTACTTTGATGAACTATCCAGGATTTTGGGGGACGGGACGCGAGTGCCGAACCTCCAAGAGTCATAGAGAGCTTGCAGGTCGCCATGGGACCCGAGCAACCAGCGAATGAGAACGTGGCATCAGAAGGTACGTAGGGCAGCGAGTCGAGGTATTTTCCCATCCCCTATATGAATGTTTTGCGCCCCTAAATTCCATTTCTCATTTTTCAGGGCTGGACGAACAGATGAGCCAGGAACTGTTTGAACACACATCATATGATGGGGAATCATCAGGTGAGGCTGCATAGGTTTACAATACATTACATTTGGATTTAGTCTACAATAACCCTTCGCGGATTCAGGGCAACTCAGGAAAACGGCCATAAACAAATTACAGGTGGATGAGGGCCAGAGAGCAGGCATCAGATGCAAGCAGGGCGCATCACGTGCATGGCCACAACGGCCCACCACTCGTGCTGCTCCTTTTGAATACTTCTTCTTTTGCAGCAAAAGGGGTGGCATCTCTACTTTCCAGGGACCTTTTCACTCTCTAGGGTCCATCAGGGCCATTTACATTACTGTGATCCCTTCTTTCCTAGCACGAGTGAGGAAATTCCGAAAGGAGAAACTTTATGGGACTTAAGTGACAATGTCTTGTCCCAGGCCAACCCCTTATAGCCTCCTGCTGCAAGGTCTAACTATTTCGTTTTACCTCCAAGCAGGGATCAAGGACAGCCGCCCCACACCTATGCAGGTTGAAACTCCTGCACCGGGGAGTTCTAGCACCATGGCTGCTGGTGAGTTAAGGTGTCCTGCAGCCGAAATATTGCTGCAGGGAGTTTATATTGCATCGGGATAACCGTGGTATGATTTGTCACCACAGGTTTGGAGATTCAGAGCATGGCATTACGCGGCGGCCTTGATATGCCCATTGTACTTTTCAAGCCTTCATGGCCGGGACAACCTCAGCATGCTGTTATCTTCACAGTTAAAGTTTCTGTGCAACCGTTAGGGCAATGCCCGGAAAATAGCATTTTCCATTCTGCCTGTTGTTGGACTGCCATTTAATGTTTCTTGGCAACCTTCCTGTTGGAGGCTGAAACCTTACATGAAGCAAGGTACATGACTGTGATAAGTGTTTGGTGTGGTTTCTATCTTTCTACAGTTTTATAAATACCTTGATTTTAAAAAAGGCTGTCTAATCGCCACTTGCTCATACATGGTGTGTCCTAGCTCCGAATGATGCACATGTCCGCACCATGTAGATTGACTTCTCAATCTTATTCTGAACAGATGACTGCCTCAGCACTAGCCCGGACAGGGAGAGCGAGATGCCCATGGCGAGAATGTCCCCCCTGTCACGCCTGAGGATGAGCAGGAACAGAACCGCAGCGGGGGGCCGAGACAAGGCGTTTGCCTACGCAAGAGAAACCTTGGACTTTATGCGCGAGCAGGAGGAAAGGAACTTGCAACAGATGGCCATGGATCGCGAGCAGGTGTCTCGAAATAGTGACAGGGCAGAGAATGTGCGGCAGGAGATAATATCAATTCTAAGGGTATGCGCCAATGCCATGTCCAATATTTCAGATGCGGTTACGGGCGTGGGCGGGACAAGCCAATCACCGCCTGGCTCTTCGCAGTCCCGACAGCTAACTTTTGGGGAGCACAGCGCAAACGTAGCCGGGAGCAGCACAGAGGCGGCTCCCAGCCAGGAGCAGGAGGGAGGGAAGGGCAAGACCGCAAGGGCCAGGAAGCCACGGCAAATTTATAGCCCTTGAGCATGTCGTGGGCCCTGGCGCATGAAAGAAAATCGAGGCCTAGCTTTTCCTTCCCAAGCAGGGCAACGATGTATTTGTTTTTTGATGAGAAGTGTTCATAACGGACCGTTTCTCCCTCAAAGATATTTTTTTATCCGCATTTTTCAAAACAGTCAAATAAAATCTATTACCATTTTCTATAAACAGACTCAATATTTATTTGCTATTACATTTTTGGTTGAATGGCCATCAAATAACATTAGAGGTCAATACAGTCAAGGTACAGCTTGAAGGAAGACCTACTCCTTGCTGTGTGTGGGGAAACACTCCAAAAAAAGGGGGGGGGGGAAACCAGTGACAGCTAATCGCAGTCGCCCGCAATCATATTGGCGATAGCGTCCCTCACCAGTTCCCCTTCATGGATCCTCCTTGAAGAGTCATGAGGACGGGAATCCCTGTCGGTGCGTGTCAGAGTCAAGGGGGCTGGTTTCTGTATCACGGGGTGGAGAAGGTGTCCTTTGCTCTCACAAATGTTGTGTAGCACCACACAAGCAGACACCACGGGGAGATAGTTCTTTTCCGAGACGGTCAAAGGGGCCGAGAGACACCCCCATCTGGCCTTAAGCCTGCCAAATGCACGCTCCACAACATTCCTACAGTGGTTGAACACCCTGTTGTAGGCTATCTTCTTGGGGGTGAGATGTCCGCCGTAAGGCTTCATTAGCCATCTCGAAAGTGGGTATGCAGCGTCCCCCAGAATAACTGGGCCTATGGTGACACCGTCTATGGTAATGGTCGGGTTCCCGGGTACAAACTTTCCAGCCTCCATGGCATGCCAGAGTGATGAGTGCCTGAAAACGAAGGCATCGTGCGTTCTTCCAGTGTAGCCCAGCACGATGTCCACAAACCTCCCCGAATGATCCACTGTTCCCTGTAGGAGAATGGAAAATGCGCTCTTCCTGTTCACAAATTCTTCCCCGCGCCCCTTGGGTGGTCTTACTTTGATGTGCGTTCCATCCACAGCTCCAACGCACTGAGGGAAACCCATCTGGCGGAAACCATCCATAATCTGTGGATGTAGAGGGCAGGGAAACAAGTAGTCAGTTTTTAGCTGGTTTGAGATAAAAAGTTTTGTGGTGGCGCACGCGCACACACCCAATGGCACCTGCTTGGCCTTCCAGTATCTTAGAGCACAGGCCACAAATCCATTGCTTGGGCCACACATTAAAACGGGCACCAAATCCAAAGAACTTGCACGCTTCCCATGGGATAATAAAGTAATGCTGTGGGAAAACAAGAGGCAAGCCTCGCAGAGTGTACCTGGTGGCCTTCAGCAGTAGTGTCATGCTGTTGGAGGGGGCAAAGTGCCCTGCTGCCTCCTGCTCAGCCCCAGGGGCCATGATGGCCGAGATGGCATATACTGTGTTTTGCTGAAAGGGATACCCTGTGGTCATTCTGGCAAACCCGGGATGAAACCCCTCCCACGCAGCCGCACACACTGACCAGCAGTAAACTGCTCTGCAGGCTTAAGGTTAGGGAACCTGCTGCTCCAGGGGCCCTGCTGGTCGAGATCCCCAAGATATGGATTTAAAGCAAAGGGACACACAGCGGGCATCCAAACAAACCCCTGCCCAACCCCTTCCAACCCTGGAGCACACACCACCCATCTGGAAGGCGCTGCGCGGCCTTCTGCCAAAATGCAGATTGCCACCTCGGTGGCACTGCTGGCCGTTATGCCATACCAAAAAGGTTCCCCCCGGGCCACCCAGAGCGCCTCGCCGCAGAAACGCCCCCAAACCTGCAGGTCCACAACCACATCCCGCACTGCCTCCACAGTTAGCTGTTCTCAGCTTGTATCTTTATAGGGGCACTTTCTGCTGGCAGGCCTTAATTTGAGGAATCCGGATACCGGGAACCCTGTGGACATCCATGCAAACCCCGCAGCACTTTCTTCTGGGTGGCAATTTGCCTAGCAACTCTACAGTCTTGGCGCCAGTTCACTGCAAAACGCAACCTCTTTTCCCAGAGAAATCAAAACCCCCTCCTCCTCCCATTCAAGCCCACTGGGTTTGGGAATCAGCGTACCTACCCTCCGGTAGTCCCCCAAGCACACAGTGGACGCGAGGAGCTCATGCTCGATCGCAAGGCACACTTCGATCACGATGACAGACACCATTGACACACCCAGGCCAAAAGTGTTCTCTGTCTTTCGGTATATCAGGGGCGATGTAAGCCACCACACAGTGATGGCCACCCTCTCCTCTACTGAAATCGCTTGCCTCATCCCTGTGGTTCTTCTTTCAAGGTAGGGACGCAGGCACCCCGCGATTTCAAAGAGGGTGGCTTTCGTCATCCTGAAGTGGTACAACCACTGGTAGTCGTCCCATTTCTCCAGCACCTCCTCGCTCCACCACGCCCGCCGCATCTGCTCCCGAACCCACCACCTTTTGGGGCGCGGGACTTCATACAAGAGAGGTGCAAGAATTGTGTAATACAACCTCGAGCGTCTCACGGCAGCGCGACGGTTCCTTGCGAGCCTGCGCCTACTCGCACCATCTTCGGGCCAGCAATGTTCAAGCGCTCCTAACAAGGCTGAAATGGCAGTCATTAACGGGGCAAGGACCCCAGCTATTTCCCTCAACTGCTCGTTCGCCATACACCAAACTGCAAAAAGCGAGCGGGCAGGAAAAGTTTGACAAAGTTTCCGCGGCGGTTCAGCAGGCGCTGGGGAGGGCGAGGGGATGGATGACGGGAGGATGTGAGGGAACGCGCATGCGTATTGGCGTCATTGATGACGCCCCAAATTTTTCTTTTGAAAAAAGGGCACAGCCAATCAAACACTAGGTAGGGCGGGGAAAGGACAACGTAGGGAGGGGCTATGGCGATGCTGTGTGAATGCGATAATGCTCGCCTAGCCTCTTGCCGATCGAGCCATGAGAAACGACTAAAAGTTCGGTACGTTTTAGTGGGGATTAGGGAAAAGCCTGCCTGGATCGCGGTGGGAAGATTTCAGCGCCCCGTGAGAAAAGGGCCTTAGTTCAACAAAAATGACCTTGCTGTTTTATCTTACCTTGGTCATGCAGGGAAGTATTTTTGCTAGAAGTAGAATTCTCATCTGTGTAGTCTTTTAAGTTGAAATTCCTAAAGTTTTTTTCCCTGAGCTTAAGAAAGCATCTTTGTGGTGCTTTTTGCTCTGGCTTTTTGTGTGGCAGGGTGACCTGGTGACTTTCGTCCTTCTGTTCTCTATCCATAATTGTTCACCACTTATGTGGCACTTAAATTGCCAGGAGGGGGACCCTTGAATACTCTTTGTTAGTGTACTGTGCCCCCTTTGATTCAGGAGGTGCTTTATATTTTTAACTTTTGTATCATGTGAATTTTCCAGTTGTATCTGTTTTAATCCTTGTAAGCCCTCTGCAGGCTTAGACTGGAAAAAAAAGGCTGGAAATAATAACAATAATAATAATGATAATAATAACATCAATTATACTTTTAAATAATCAGCTAACCAGAGTTCTTTGAGGGATGCATTATCTGTATTATTGTTTATTGTATTCAACAATAATGCAACAAACCAATGATTAAAAACAACTAATAATAAACGTTAGGAGCAAGAGTGGTGTAATGGTTTGACTACAACTCTGGAGATCAGGGTTCAAATCCCCACACAGTCATGGAAATCCTCTGGCTGACCTTGGACTAGTCATACTCTCTCAGCCACTGAGGAAGACAATAGTAAACTTCCTCTGAACAAATCTTGCCAAGAAAACCCTCTGATAGGTTCTCCTTGGGCTTGGCATAAGTTGGAAACAACTTCAAGAAACACAACAACAACAACATAAAACAAAAGAAAAGAATCAGCAGAGAATAAAACACTGCACTATTGGTAGGGCAAAAATTTCAAGTTAAAAGTATGGTCCTATCAAAAAGAAAACTGAGAATCTTGAGGTTGGAAAAGTTACTTTTTGACCTACAGTTCTTGGAATCTCCCAGGGGATTCTGGAAATTGAAATTTTTATAAAACATATTTTTGCAAAGTTTTGTGAGAATCCAGTTCACAAATCAATCTCATTCTAGGTGCATTCATAAATCTATTGAGATGTATAGTAGCTCTGGCTGTAACCAAACCCAACAAGTGCTGTGGAACTGCATACTCAGCAAAACAACAAGCCACCACAAATTATTAATGATAGTGGCTGACCTAGGTTCACTACAGTTTAGCAAGAGTCTTTTTTAAAAAATAAAACTTCACTTCTAAGATTTATTAGTCAACTTAGTAGTCATAGCTCTAAGAGCAATATAAAAAAAAACCACAAAGAAAATACAAAATCCAGATTAAAAATAGGGGGAAAATGAAGGCTTAAGAAATCAATGAATTAGAAGCATCAGCAGCTGTGAACAGACATCACAAAAACTGCTATCAAACTTCTTAAAAACATGGTGTAGCAGAAAAAAGATAGGATTAAAAGGTCTGAGACAATACAAAGGTGTTTATCTGGTGCCAAAAGAATAATAAAACAGGCAATAGGCTTTGGGGAGAATATGCGAAATATGGGAGAATTCTAGAATTCTCAGCCAGAGAGCTCGTTGGCCTCAGTAAACTACAAACCCCAGAATTGAAAGTGGAATAATAGCACTAGAACACTGTAGTGCGGAAATGACCACAGAGAGGGAGAGAAAGAGAGAGGTGCTCCTTCATATACTGGCCATTTCCGCACGAGGTTGTTATAGCGCGATGATTCCACTTTCAACATCCTCTGGAATCCTGGGGTTTGCAGTTTCGGGAGGGGCCGACTGGCCCTTCCCGAAACTGCAAACCCCAGGATTCCAGAGGATGTTGAAAGTGGAATCATCGCGCTATAACAGCCTCGTGCAGAAATGGCCAGGGTGTCTCCAGGGTGCAAAGTACTTTGAAGGTCTATGACAGCACTTTAAACAAGACACAGAAGCTGATTCAGAACCAGTGAAGATGCAACAATATAGCCAATGGGGATTTGTGGCTTCCATATCAGTGGGATATTGAATTGATTCAGGGCCTAGCTTGAACTTTAAAGAAACTTACAAATGTGCTGAACCTTTGGATAGTTTCATCAAATTTCAAACTGAATTCCAGAATGGTTTCACTATCCTGCTAATATCAGAGCCACCAGAATCCACTACCCAGGAGATAGAACTGGGAAAGATGCACTCTCTCCAGCTTAGGCACTCAATTTTCAATGACACAAGCCACAGCAGCCTCAAAATCTTCAATAACCTTAAGAATGACAACTGACTTCTTATGAACAAACCTCAGTTTCTTATGGGCTGACCAGTGACCTTGGTGGTTGGGGGATTCTGGGAGATATAGGCCATTTCTGCACTAGACTGTTATAGTGCTATTATTCCACCTTCAACATTCTATGGAGTCCTGGAGTTTGCAGTTTAAGGAGGGGCCTTGGCCCTTCCCTAAACTGCAAACCGCAGGATTCCATAGGATGTTGAAACTGGATTAATAGTGCTATAACAGTCTAGTGCGGAAATGGCCGTAGTCAGGAAAAGTATCTTTTCTGGGCTCTAGCACAGACAAAGCTCGTCTCCTCTTCAAATGTTGCCTCATAAGAATTAATTGCCATTGGCTGCTGACAGGTGATCTTCATGACCAATCCACTAAAAATCACAGAGGTGAGAAACAATTTTCTGTGCCCAGTTCTCTATATCTGACCCTCTTATTATTATCATTATTTCAGAAATGGGCTTTCACATCAGAGAAGACTGAATCTGTTTGACTTTGCTGGAAACTAGTGCTCGAGCAGTATGACAAATTCATTTTCAGGATTCACAGCCCCTATGTATATCACAGAAAAGAAATGTCAATGCATTTAAAATAGCCAGTGTCACCTCTTCTTTTCACTCTAGTTAGCTTTGTCTTCATCTTCACAAATGTTTTTCCCTCCCTTTATTTCATTTCCTGCTATAATGGGCATGGAAGAAGATATATGTCCCTCTCCTGGTCAAATGCGTAGCTCATTCATAAGGATCATGATATCATAACAAGATATGGGTTACTAATCACATAATCTGAAGAGAAACCATGATGAATAGTAGGGTATGTTGGATAATTATTCCACAACACTAAATAAGCACATATTTAGGACTAAAGCAAATTGTTAGCCCCAGCTAAAATAGACCTGTTGGATAAATAGGACTTACGTGGGTCTTGATTTAAATTGTTTCCATCTTTGTATTGGTTTAATTGGCCTTTATTTGTTCATTATCCCTGGAAACCCTTGTGAGCTGGGAGGTGATACAGAAATACTATAAATGAATGAATGAATGAATGAATGAATGAATGAATAAATGTTCCAAAAAGTCACGTCATCTCATGATATGACTAAAGCATAATAGCTGCCATTTAGTCATCTTCACTTTTGATAAGAGTTCAGATTGAATGTCTGGTTTTATTTTTACTATTATATTTTTTTGATATGGAAGCTAGAAATCACATCTTGTTCAAACACTCCAGAAAACACAGACGATTACATGAAATATAAATAACTATAAAACTTTATTTCCCAGACGCAACTGTCATCCGGCTGTTATACTGGGTATCCAGTGTCTATGGTCATTTTTGCACTGCGGCCCCATCCTGGCATGGGGATGTGTTGAAACTGGTCTGTACAATGTTATCACAGTCCTGCTCCTGTCATGTCTCCAGCCATCATGATGGCGCATTACACTATTACTGGGAAAAAAATCAAGTAGTAGGCCCCATTTGCATGATGATTGTATTGGCTTGGGTTGTGCAGAAAGGACAGAAGCACTATCAAAGCATTTTCTTCTTCGGTGTAGTGCTGGAAGTGGCCAGCTGCACTACAGAAGGAAGGAGCATGCCCTGAACTCTACCATCTGCAGTGTGGAGGGAAGTGTTTGGGACATGTTCCCATCCTGGCAAAGGCACTGCTGGGATGACACCAGGACATCACAGGATCATGGTAAGATATGGAAAGGATCTCCATTTCAATATCCAAGGTGCTGAGAAGGGAAATAATTACAAATGCCTGTGCAAAGAGGGCTTAAGTGAATCCCCTTTATCACTACCATAAAGGAAGTAGTAAGTAAATGGGGCAGCTCAGGTGGTAACAGAGAGCAGTGATGGCACTAGTGATTTCAGTCTCAGCTTGCACGTCACTGGAGTCTGGGCTTGGGTTCCTAATCTATTGTGGTTTTATCATTCACTATGGAATGCAAGACGAAGTGTGCAGATGCATTCATGTCTTGCTGTTTGGCTTCCATACCCTTCAACATTTCACATATGAAAACTAGGACACATGTGGCCAAGTAACATCAGAGTGCAGTGAAGATGGCAAAAGTTCTTATTGAGGAAAAACACACAAGTGAGGAAGGGTTGCACCAGTTTCTTTTACCTGAACTATTGGGAAGGATAGTTTCTGTCCTCTCCTCTCCACTTTGCTGAATTAATTGAGTGCTAACTATTTTTCCACTTTGAACTCAGTTTGCATTAATTGAAGCAAGCCAAAGATAAACTGGGAAAGTGGGAGGAGAAGAGAGAAACTGGGACATTTTAAAAGCAGCTGAAAAGGTAGGACAACACAGGACTAAAAGGGGCTGTCCCTGCCAATCTGAGACAATTGGAGGACATCTGGAGTGTGCAACTTTATTCATGTCTTGCTGGTGGGTATCATCTAGGCACGGACTGGCCAGTGTGTGAGCAGAATGTTTGATTAGATAGGCCTTTTGTGTGATTCAGCAGCATTCTTCTTAAATTCCTATGATCGAATGTGTAGACTCAGTAACTACTATGAGCCATCTATTTCTGAACAAAACTATCAGTTATTATGTACAATGGACCCTCCGTATAAGCAACCTCCAGATTTGGGAATGTAAGTGATTGTGAAATATTGGATCTTATACTTACAATGGCAGAGATGTGTGTATGAACATGCTGAAGCATTCACACCATTTAATAATATGGGTCACAACCATTCAAGATTTTTCCCCATTGGTGGAGAAACCTGGAATGGAACTCTTGCAGATACAGAGAGTCCACTGTACTAAGTTTCTAAGATACAAACAATTTGGTAAGATCATGAAGAATCGGTAATCCCAAGTATCAATTAAAAAAAAAAAGCCAAATGTTGGAAAACATCCTCCTTTCTAAAACTTCAAGTGTGTGTTAGAAATGACTCTTTACCACATACCAAAAATTGCTAGAAAAATAGATGATGGTTTCATTTTTTTAAGAAGAAAAATAAAAGCACCATGGTATGCACTGCAAACACTAGTATTAGAAAAGATGTGTTCTGACAGACCTAATCTAACATGGAAGACTGTTTTATTAAAATTCTCCCACAGATCAGGAATGAACAAAACTCCTGACAGTTTTGGTGGATATACAGAATCTTTTTGGTTGCATTGTTCTTTTTAAATTGAAAGCCACCATGAGTTCCAATTTTTGGGAGAAAGGTGGAGAAAAATAAATATAAATGACAACAATATTATTAGCAAAAAAATTATAAACATATGTTTTATCTAAGTGATCAGTTTATCTATTTGCACTTATAAGTGCATGTGCTCATATGTGTGTATATGTGTATGTGAAATTCAGCTCTGCTTCATCAATAATAATTCCTTTCCCAGCAATCCTTAGTTTGATATTAAAAATCTTTCCCTCTTTATCAAACTGCGACTGTAGTAAACTAATTAGTTTCCAGTCATCCTAGCTGTTCCTCTCCTCCTCCCCAACGCAGTGTCATTTAGTTTATTGTAAATGTGTATGAGTGAAACATAATTAAAGTGCATTTTTAATCTGGATGACCCTAAATGGACAAATTCAAATTGGAAGGGGAGGGGCACAATGGAGAAAAGAAAGAAAAATCAATAAATTTAGGAAATGACCTAATAAACTGGGAATAAATCATTCTCATCTACACCTGGCATAACATTTTAGAATAATACCTAATTGCTACTGTAGTGTTTTGGGTGTGTGTAGGTGGGGGTAATGAAATAGCTTTTAAAAAGAAAGCATTATTGTAAAAACAACAGCAAAATCTTTTCAAAAATTGTTGGCAGGAGCTAGGGGATATTAAATCAGTCATTTTGTTTCATTCTACTGGTATGTATCTGTTTAGTAACAACAACAACAAAAAGCTGGTTGCAAAAAAGTATATTCAACAACTTGAGAGGCTCGTTTCTTCACCCCAAAAGTGAATTTCCTCCACGAGGAGGGTGCTGATTGTCTTGCTATCTTTATTGGATTCAATTACCTGTCCGTTAAGACTTGCTTTTGCTGCCTGGCTTTTACAAGATTCACAGCCCTGTGGACCTGCAGACAGGTACTGTTCTCTTAGGCTGAGGACTTTCACTGGTGAGAACTATGGAAAATTTCTGGGAGAGGCTACAGGTTGATTAGTAACAAATGGCAAAGAATGTGTAGTGGCCACCCAAAATAGCAGCTGTGTGTTAGCTTCCCCTCTGTAAAGTCTTGAAGCAGTTTTCTTTGGTATGGAGAGGTTTTCTTTGGTATTATAAGGATATGTCTTTTCCTGCCTCTCTCTACTACTAAGCAGTGATATGGACCATATGTGATTTGTGGATGGGATGCAGAGTTTGACAACTGAGAATGGAAAATAGCTTTATAAGTTGAAGGACCTTGAAATACATCCTTTTATTATTCAAAGATTCAGGAGTTTAACAGAGGACCACCATTTTGGTGACAGGCCCATGTTCTCTCATGTTTTTTTTCATTTTCCATGAAAGGTAATCCTGCTAGTGTGTAAAATTTACCTTTGGCCAACAAATGAATAGGTGGAACTTATCAGTATGCAAATAACACCAAACTCTACTGGTTACTGGCACATCTAGGAGTGATCATACTACACCAATATTAAAATCACTCCAGTGACTGCCAATTAGTTTAAGAGCAAAGTACACAGTGTTGGCTGTTACCTTCAAAGGCCTACATGGTTTGGGTCCATCTTCTTCCATATAATCCACCTTCTACAGGCAGGTCTTCTTGGGGATATTTACTTCAGTCTCCCAGAACTAGGCTGACAAGTCTCACCCAGAGGACTTTTTCCTCAGCTGCCCCCAAACTGTGGAATGAATTGCCCAGAAGAGAGCTGGATACACTGACTGAATTTAAAAGAGCATCAAAGACCAGCTTCTTCCAGCAGGCCTATCTAGCTGATTTTTAAGTTATGAATTTTAAAATATGGATTGATGGTTTTTAGTAACATATTTTGCCTAGAAACATATTTTGAATTGTATGCTAAAGTTGTTAAAGCAGTTGTTAATGCCATCATCCATGGGCTGAGTAGAGAATATCAAGAATAATGTGCTCAACATGAGGAAAGAGGTGCACAGGAGTTACTTTCCCTGTGTATCTTCCTGCTTATCAGTGATGGGGAATTTGGTGGGACTGCACGACTACAGGTCACTGGACTACTGTATCACTGTGAGGGCTGCAGCTTGCCCATAGGTGACTCTGACCAAGATCCCAACACCTTCAGTATAAATACATGCCAATATAGTTGGGCTGGATCTCATAGTTGTTTGGCCAGATAACAGGTGACACAGGCTGAACTTCACTCCCTGCATGAGCATTGATTAGCTCCTTATCCATAAAGTCAACACTGAGAGAAAGGGCTGTGCCTGTGTGTGTACCTGTGAAATGATTGGCTACACTAGGGACAACACTCTGACAACCTCTGAGAGAATACAATCACATGTCCAACTGTCTTTATGCTACCACAGAGCTCAAACTGGATTTCAACTTTTGGTTTTGGGGAGCTGCACTACAGCTAAGGCAGACTCAGACAGGGTCAGGCTGAAGTTAAAAGCAAGATTAGTTGGTGGTCTGAAGAAACTTTCAGGTTGCCCCCACCAGAGCAGAAATGTGTCCTGAACTGTAAAGATTCTTGTCAGTCTAGGATTCTTCTGGTCAGGGTTTCCCAAGTCTGAAAAATGTAAATTTTGACCCCTTTTCCATCCTTGTACCCTCCTGGTCATTAGTAATTGATAACCCCATCTTCTACAAATTTCTCTAATGTCTGGCTTTGTTTGTAGACATCTGCATACTCATGTGTAGTGGACCCTTGGTTTCATAAGACTAAAGACTAAGACAAAACTTTCTTTCTTGGAAAACAAAATAAGACTTCAGTTCTATACATGTTTTTGTGGGAGTACACTCATTTGAAAACTGAGGGACACAGTTAACATGTACTTTAGTGGTTCTCTACCTTTGGCATTCCAGACATTTTGGACTTCAACTGCTAGAATCACCCACCGTCAGTTGTGTTGTTTATGGCTTCTAAGGAATGGAAGTACCAATTATCTGGAGGACCAGTCCTGATGCACAGGATTGCTCTGTAATGTTCCATTTTCCTGACAAGCCTTTTAGTCATGCCAAGATACCACACACATAACTTTAACAAATACAGCAATACAAAATTATAGCATAAAGCAGAAGTAGGCTGTTTGTGTCTCTTCAGATGGTGTTGGACTGCAACTGCTATAAGACTTAGCTAGCATAGCCAAAAGTGAGGGATTGTGGGAGTTGCAATCCAGCATGCAGAGGGCCACAAGCCTGACTGATATATAACATACACAT
The DNA here is from genome assembly GCA_948474755.1 of Ctenosaura bakeri. Taxonomy (NCBI): domain Eukaryota; kingdom Metazoa; phylum Chordata; class Lepidosauria; order Squamata; family Iguanidae; genus Ctenosaura; species Ctenosaura bakeri. The sequence continues at coordinate 137,010 of CAOLHI010003089.1, read as the reverse complement.
CAACAGAGAACATAGTGGGCTTGGTCTACACATGCAAGAATCCCCAATATTAGTTATATAAATTTAATCCTCTCCATGTCATTACCAAATATCAAGAACTGTCCAATAAATACATTTCCTAAGCATCTGATATGTAATAGAAAATAGTGTCGGTTTTCCTGATTTATATTTTGAATTCCTTTTATGAACAATCTTCCTCTAGAAATGAGAAACATTTTGCTTTGTGAAACATCATGGACTTTTGGAGAAGGGGGTATTTTGTGTCCTCGGCTGAAATGATAATGTTCTCATCTGAAGCTCTCATGTGCTTTATCACCTATTGCAGGTTATATCAGAAATCTCTGCAGGATAGATAACCCTATCCTTGACTATATGATAAGTGTGGAGAAAAGGAATCTAGCAGATTTGTTGAAAGTCCCCTCCAAAAAGATACTTCAGGTCAGTCAAGAAGCAGCAAATAGACATTCCTCAACAAAGCTGGTATCCTGTCACAATGTCAGACACTGAAGTATCTTCTTGTCTCATACCTCATTTAATTGTGCTAAATAAAAATCAGAGTATTAAAACCAAGGACCTGAAATATTACGTTGACATAGTTGTCTCGTTATGTGCCTTCAAGTCATTTCTGACATATAATGACCCTAAGCCAAACCTATCACAGGGTTTTCTGGGTCTGAGAGAGTGTGATCAACCCAAGGTCACCCAGTGGATTTCCATGTCCAAATGGTGAATCGATCTCTGGTCTCCAGGGTCATAGTCCAACACTCAAAACATTACATAGCTTTAATTTATTGGAATGGGTAGTACTGGGTAGTACTGAAGAAGAAAAAGAGAACCTTTTTCTGGTTAATCCTCTGCTGGAAACAACAACAATCAATTCCTCTTTGGCAGCTGTTTTGTTCTTCAAACACACAATCATTTTTTTAAACTGATGAAGGAGGAAAGAAAGCATTAGTTTTCAACCAGATCAGTTTATGGGAACGAAGCAAGTTCTGTGATGCTAAAACAACAACATGGCATAATGCCATTTTTCAAAACACCTCCAGATTTCCTATTCCCTTTTAATGTTCTTCATCTTCGTCTTCATTTTTAGCTTCTTAGAAAAGGGGTTAAAATTAGTAGGCACATTTCATATTAGTGTATTTCATGCAATAAAGCATAAATTATTTAAAATAACACGACCTTTTATCTTGCACCTTTTGAAGGAAGCAAATTAAAAATGTAAATTGGGAGCTAATTAATATGCAAATGTATTCATTCGCAGTTAACAATTAGCAATTAAACCTGCAGTGTCTACAAAGAGCACGGACAAAATTAGTAACTTAATTTATCATTAAAAAATGAAAACGTACACAAAATTTTAATTGACTTTCAAAATATTTCCCCTGCTTTTCCCCTTTCATTTTTTAATAAAAAAAATAATTACAATCATAGCTATATGGATGAAATGCTACACACCTACAGATTTGTCAGGAAGTTCACAGGAAGAGCTGGTATAAGGAAAAGTTTTCCTTAAAAATGATGCTAAAGAGGAATTAAAAGAGGCTGGCTGGTATATAATTTCTGGGGTGGAATATGGGTTGTAAAGGCTGGGGCGTGTGTTTCTATCCATCTGAGGCTGACATGTGCATTAAATATGCACAAGCGGTATGCTTTTGCTTGTGGTTTAGGGCTCGATCATGCTTCAGTTAGGGGGAAAAAAAAGAATGAAAACCATATGAAAGCAGCAGACAATGAATAACTGTAAAACCAAAAGAAGGCTGCAATCCTATGTACACTTAATCAGAAGTCAGCTTCATTGAGCATAGCAGGGCTTATTTATGAGTCGACTTGCCGTCTATGTATTGGGCTGCATACTAGATATGAAGTGATCTCTGTTTATATTCCAGGCTTAGCTTATTCCCTGTTTTCACCTATAAGTGTGATAGCATTTGGCTTCCATTTTCTGTTTGTTAATCATTATCCCTGTTTTGTTTTCATTAGAAGTGTGCATGCCAAGAGGCTTTTTTGGGGGCAGCACTCTGAGGACTGCAATCAGAATAATTACATTTATAAGTGCTCTCTCTCTCTGTGTATGCGCATACACCTCTTTTTCTACCCCATCCCCTGAAACTTTAAATTATCCTCACTACAATACAGCCATTTGTGTTCTGACTCAAAGAAAAGCCCAGATAGATCAATGGATTTCCTGCCATGATAGTGGCTTGAGAGCCTCGCCCCTTTTTTCATCTATTGCGTGCCAGACCTGGAGAAATACAGTGAAATTAAGAATCAGATACATACCACCTCTTTAAAAAATATCCCTACAATTTATGTGGCATTTTGTGCTAGATTCTTGTGAAATGTTTTACCTGAATTAAAGAACCACAGTAGTAATGGAGGGGTGAAAGAGGAGGATCTTGACAGTAATAGATGCACAATAAAACAGAAAGTATTTTTCTTGTGTCGGTGTAGACATTTGCAACTCAGCCATGACTACACAGCATTGCCCTGAGCAGCCTCTGTCTCCAAAAGGATAGAGTTACACCGGGAGAATATACAAGGGGGAAAGAAAGGTAGGGTAGGTGATTAGAGTGTTGCAACATCTTGCCTTTGAAAACTATCTGAAATGGTGGGTGCTTTTTGGTTTAGTTTGGGGATAAAGACGAAATGGAGTCTGATGCTTCCAATATATATTTCCTTAGAAATAAATTCCAGTATATTTAGTGGGACTTGTGTGTATCTGCCTTCAAGTTGCCTCTTGACTTATGGTGACCCCCAGGATTTCATAGGCAAGGAATTCTCAGAGGTGCTTTTGCCAGTTCCTGCCTCTGAAATATAGCCTACAGCACCTGGTATTCGTCGGTGGTCTCCCATCTTCATACTAACCAGGGCTGACCTTGCTTAGCTTCCAAGATCAGACAGGATCTGGTGTCTTTAAGGTATTTACTAGGAATATTAGTCCTTGATTGCATATTGGGGGCAAACATGCAACATCTGCTGTGGGAGAAAACAAATATTTCTCTGTAGTATTTTTTTTTCTTTTCCTTCCTTCCTTCCTTCCTTCCTTCCTTCCTTCCTTCCTTCCTCCCTGTGTTTCTTCACATCCCAAAGTGTTGTGGAGGAATTATTCCATGGAGAAAAATATGTGTCTTTTTTAAAAAAAAGCAAAAACCAGTTCTCTGCATAGAAAAAAAGCTTTTCCGCATAGGAAACAGTGTTTTCTTTTTCTTTTTTTTTAAAAAAGTTTTTATTAAAAAAGATGCATGATATAAAATTATTACATCCATCTTGGAGTTTCAATATACAACATCTAGAGTGAGACAGAAAAGAAATGATAAAAGAGGAAAAACTTAACATCTATGTCGATCTTTTAAGTCTGTCTAAATAAGCTTCTACTTCAAATTTAGTAATTCACAGAAACACAGTACATAAAACAGTTTGTTTTTTTTTTGGCACAGGAAATCTGTGCAGAAAACAGGATTTTATGCAAAAATCCATGTGTGTTTCTATGAAGAACAATTAATTTCTCCACAATCATTTAGGATCTCTGAATACTGAGAGGAAGCTGCACAAGATTCTCACTGGTTTATTATTCTTCCCAACAGAGTTTCCAAACAGTTGGGAACCCTGTTTTTTGACTTGAGAATGACTAATAATGAATACTCTTTCCATTTCTAGGACCTACAGCATAATATTACGTGAAGCTCCCTTTTACTATACAGTTAAGTGGAAGCATGACCCAGATCTGTTAGTATGAGTCCTGGACTGCACAAGGTCTGGGTCATCTAAATTTTCTCTCCCCTCCCAAAAAGGAAAATAACTGGATGCCACTCAGCTGTCTGGCATGATTGGTTGCCCATGTTGAGCTCATATGAAGGACTATCTGCACAATGGAGTAAGAACCATACAGTTCTTTGATTATGGTAAGATGATGAAGGCATCTGGAAATAAGCCCAGTGTTGATATCTAAGATGTATTCCAGGGATGGCTAACATAGCTTGCCATTGCTAATCCCTCCCTCCCTCTCTAAACATGGAATAGCCAGAACTGGGCTAATGCACAGCTGGTAACCGAGATGCTGTATCATTTTTACCTTAAAATAGACAAAATGTTTTTTTTTTAATGCTCTTACAAAAAGGTAGCAGGATCAACCCTCATGTTATTTCTGTAATGATTAGGATGACCCATTAATGTGAAACTATGCATGTACAAAATATTTCTTTTATCATGGCTGGCAAATGCTTATTTGTTTAATATTTATATTTAATTTATTTCCTTCATTTTCCTTAGGAATATGACCCAATACAGCTCATGACTTTTTAAAATTATATATACAATTGGTTGTTGTTTTTTAAAAAAAGAAAGTACAAATACTAGTATATTCATTTATTTATTTTCCAGCATACAAAGATGGAATGTAGAAGCTATGGCAAAGTATGGAATGACAGGAGCGGGACAGTTCAGATTGGTGCTTCATAATTATGTAGTTGTGCGTGCTTCACAAGTAAAGCAATAAAACATGATCACCTAAAGAGGGAACCCCGTAATATTATCAGGTCCAGGATCTAAAATTATCTAACTGCACTTCTAGGGCTGTATAAAATCTGTCATGATGTTGTATCATGATCTCTGACTGATTGTATAAATCAGGTGAAAGCAGCTGCTTTGGGAACAACACAATGTGGTACAAACAGTATATGCTATGGTGCCATACATGCTAGCAGTGGCAACTGGTGACTTCCATGTCAGTGGAGCAGTGAATCCACTCCAGGTTTTAGGCCAACTTTAAGCTATCCACAATGTTGAACGTATTTTGAGATTCAAATTCAGTGCATGGATAGCTTCTTTAAAGTTCTGACTAAAACTCAGAGCAGATTTACTACCTCACTGACATGGAAATTATCAGCTGCCCATTACCCTGATTTCTGGGGTACCGTGAGGGGAATGGGGAATGGGAATTAGCCAGAGCACAAGCTATAGCAATGCAAGAGGCAGGGCAACTTAGCAAGATCTTGAACTCGATGTTTACAGGGTCAGGCCGGGTCAAAAACCAAGCAGAAGTAAATTATAATTGTTTTCTTTATTAAAAGACAGTCAACATGCACGTATGCACTCACTCACACAGACCTAAGAAGATAAAGGTAGGAGATTCGATAGAGGATATTGAGAGTGATTTTTCAGGGGAAATACTACACCTGATCCTGTAGCCGGGGTAGTCAGAAGAAAAGTCAGTTGGAGCGGAGCAGCAGCAAGGCGGAATGGAAGCCAGGAGCAATCCAAAGAAACGCTCAAAACCAGGGGGTCTTATAGGGGAAAATGTGCCTGTAGGGTAGTCCGTTCCCGGGAAAAACAATGGATTTTGATGGAGTTATCAATAGTGCAGACAGTATGCAAATAGGGAGTGCTTGACAGTTGGCTATTCGGAAGTGCTAATCTCATCAAGCTAGCAGTTCGGGGCAGAGAATCTTTTGTATGCTGCGTGCATACTTAATATAGTTTCAAAGTGTACTTGCCTGGAGGTCTCCTGAAGCTGCATGCCGGCAAATTACTGGCCTGTCTGGATTTATCTTGTATTTTTCAGTTAGTTCGGCCGTGTCCGTGTGTGTGCTTGTTCGAGGGTCTCGCAAGCACATGGAGAGGAACGGTTTGGGATGGTCAATCTCTTGATATCAAATTATATTTAATAAGCCCTGGGCTCGGACTATAAACTACAGTAACATGACACTGAATATTAATGAGTAAATAGAATCCAAGATGATGATGATGATGATGATGATGATGATTTGCTTTATGAAAAAAAAGAGACGTGAAAATGTATAAAGTATAGGCTTCTCAGTTGCTGTCAGTTATTCTGAATTAAACCTTTGTGTTGGTACCTATTTCTTTCCAGGGCTTTCTCAACTCTTATTAGTCCTGCTTTCCTTTTCCTAATTAATATTTTCTCTCCTCACTGCAGTCGAAGCTATAGCACTTTCAGCTTTGTATACATGGAGAAAAAAACATGTAATATTAGGTTTTTTTTTTTTTAACTACATGAGAATTCTACTAGATGGCAATGGGTACTTTTATTAGTTTCTATGTCAAGAGGACACAGGTCATAAATGCTGAACTAGGACCAATGACAGAGCATGGAAACTTCCTTTTTGAGAACAATTCTGCCCCCTCCCCCGCCCACTCCTAGCCAGCAAGGGCACTGATGATATTGGTTAGGGGATTTGGAAAGTTGCAGTCCTCAAACGTACATTTTCAAAACCCTCTTTATGGTGGGTCACCAACTGGGGAAAGCATAGAGCATGAAGAAAGTCCCATATCCACCCCTTTGCATCTCCAGTTAACTGATCATGAAGGAGATGATGGGAAAGATCTCTGCTAGAGGGGGAGACTAGATAATACTGAACTACATGGTCCAACATTCTGACCATGTAGGGCAGATGCCTGTCTTACATTTATATTATTTAGTTATTACATTTATATCCTGCTTGTCTTGCAAAATGATTCTGAAGGTGGCATTCATGAGTACTGAAAGACAGAATTGTATTTGTGAACACCATGGCCTATATCTTAGGCTTACTCATCTTACTTATTCACTTTCTACAGAATGAGGAAGATGCTTGGACATATGGGCTCTCTACCAGTTTTAAAAAAGGAGGATGAAGCAGGACCAAAGTGTCAGAAGTGGTTCTTGGGCCACCAAGGAGGATAGGCAAGATGTAGGCAAGCAAGGAAAAAAACACAAATGCTTTTCGGAGCAAGTGGCAAGTTTGGCTGGAGGCTCAGAGAGACTGTATAGGTGTCAGGAGACTGTGCCTAGAAGAATCAGTCACTAGTGTGATTCACAGTCAGGTCGACCTGCAATGAAATTGTCGTACATTCTGACAACAGCCTTTTTCTGATTCATTTATAGAGACTGTGGGAATGCTGGAGTCAATATGTTCCAGGGAAGTAGAAGTGGTAGAAGCAGCAGTCTATCAGTTTAGGTATATTAGGGAGGGCTGGTGTCTTGATCTCCTGCTGATGGTCCCCTAAGTAGGAAGGCTACCAAATAATAGGGATGAGAAATGAGTGGTTCTCGAGGTAATTTGGCTGCAAATCTCATCCTTCCTTGCCATTTGGTGTGCTGGCTGGGGCTGATGGGTGTTACAGTCCAACAACAAGTGGAAGGTCACAGGTTCCTGCAACCTTAATCTATGGAGATAATCTTATATAGTGATCAAGACTTCTCTTGCAACACAGTAAATCCTAGACAGATGAGGTCTTTACGAGATCTCATTCCTACAAAACACAGCCCTAACACAGGACTTTGCTAAGTCCCATGCAAGTTGTTTGGCAACACCAAGTTGTACAGCAATGCCAATATCTTCCACTAACAATCATCAGCACCTCAGCAGGCAGTTCTTGTGTTATCACTGAAACAGCAGTCACCAGTGGATCACAGACTAAAATGTCATCTTTGTGGGGTTGGATGGAAAGGATTGGGAGTAAAACTTCTGCCTGGCATAATGATTCAAAGAAGGAAAGATAACTAATGAAGAAAAGCAAAATATCCATGAGGAACTATTACTCAGCATAAGTGAGAAGAAGGACCTCAGTTAACTCTACAGTGGACTAAGAGGAACGTAGGAGTAGCATCTCTGGTGTGCTAGAACATGCACACAAAAGGAGACGGTGGAGTTCCCATCAAAGCTACCCAGTTTGAGAACCTCCCATGCAAAGCTTTGCACAGGCATAAAACTCATTTGTGTGAGGGAGAGAGACCACAAAGAAGGATATATAATGAAGTAGGCATGCAAAGGGCTCTTGTAGCACCATTGAAACTAACTGAGAAAAAGAGGTTGGTAGCATAAGGTTTTGTAGACTTAAGTCTACTTCATCAGATGGATGGAGTGCACTGAAGTGATGAAGCAGACTTATGTCTATGAAGGCTTATGGTACCAACTTCTTCCTCTCAGTTAGTTTCAAGGATGCTACAAGATCCTTTTTCATACTGATCCAGACTAAGGACTTTTCCGCCCTACATTGTTATAGTGCTATTACTCCACTTTCAACATCCTATGGAATCTTTGGCCTCTACTGAGGCCAGAGAGCCAGAGAGCTCTTTGGCCTCAGTAACTACTAACCCCAGAATTCCACAGGATGTTGAAACTGGAATAATAGCAGAGTAACAGTATAGTGCAGAAATGGCCTAATACAGCTAAGTCTTTGAATTCTACCATGAGGTAGGCATGTTGTCAGACACATAATATTGCAACACACCCTCCAACTGTCCCAATTTGTCAGGGAGAGTCCCAGTTAATCCTTTGCTGTCCCACTTTTTCAGTTGCTTTTAAAAGGTCCCATTCCTCTCTCCTTCTCCTTTTACCTTTTGTCCTGGCTTACTTCAATTGCTGCAAACTGAATTCAAGGTGGATAAATAGTTTTGCACTTAATTAACTATGGGGGGTGGGTGGAGAAGAGATGTGGAATCTTGCCCTTCCCAGCAGGCTCAAGCAAAAGCAAACTGCTACAGTCTGTCCTATCTTGTCTGTTCTTCCTGATTAAGAACTTTTGTAATCTCGAACACACTCTGATGTTGCTTGGCTGCACGTTTTCCAGTTTACATCTGTGAAATGCCAGGTATGTTGAAGTGACTTCGCACTGTCAGTCATTGGGACAAAGCAGCCTATTTATAAGTTGCCCCATAGATCACTGGCTCTTGTTGCAATACTATTGTCTGTTCTGAATTGCACAAGTCTCCAGTGTCTCAGGTAAAGGTCTTCTCTAGCCATTCTCTGAGGGCCTTCTAACTCAGAGATCAAGTTTGGGCAACATGTCACCTCACAGATGGAGCTGGTGATCTGAGGTGCAAGAACTAGAGGTTCTTGGTTTCAATCTCTGGTTGTAACTGAAGATGCCAGGGATTGAAACAAGGACCTTCTATATACAAAATCTGTGCTCTTCTAAATGAGCCTTACAGAAGACCTGGTCATCTGACACTCAAAATAAGCTTTAGCTCAGAGTAGGTTCTCACTTTATTTTTCCTGATTCAGTCCTGTGGTTTTCAACATAATCTGAGGTGATAAAATCTGTTGTGTTTGGATTTTATCAATCCTATGTTAGGGAAAGCACGCTTGTACTGCATTCAAACCTTCACAAGCTTTTTTTGTCAGAGTGAGGCAAAACTTATGATTTCCACCAATGAAAATAGTGGCTAAAGTCCTGTTATTACAGAGCTTACCATTCAGAAACTTCAGCCTCCATGGCCATTGTGGAGAACTGGAGTGTGCAGAACCAGAGAAGCAGCTGGTTACATCCCCATCACCAGACACAAACTGATGGCATCATTCATCAAGATCCACTGGGGTCTTTCCAAAGTCTCAGTGGACGATGTACTCACTTGGGACATAGCCACATGCTTCTTTCAATCTCCCTGCTCTCCATGAGCCAGTGAATGACCGTGGAAGTGGAGCTACGGTATCACAGTGAACTGCTAAGTTCACTTTGGTTGTTGCAGAGGGAGGTAACACTCCATAACTCTCGAAAAAGTCATGCACAGGTATATGATGTACTAGCAACCTGTATACATCACTAAGAAGATACCGGCCAGTGTCTCCTCCTTTATTGGAAAAGAATAGAATACATTTCAAAGTCAGAGATATCTGGAAGAAAATGAATTCTTTCACTTATTGCAACATTCTTCCCAGTTTGTTTTTAGAGAATATTTGGAAAGCTGTTTCAGAAAAATAGATATGCGCAAACCAGTTAATCATTCAGTAGGTATATAGCATTATTGCTTTGAATCAAGGGATAATCATTCTTATGCAATGTGTGTGTCACTGTGCATATTATATAACCTTAGACGTGTGTGTGTGTGTGTGTGTGTGTGTGTGTGTGTGTGTGTATGAAAACCCCAGCATCTAAAAATACACAGTGACTACTGAGTTTTTTATTTTATTTTATTGGATTAAAAACAGACATTCCAGATAGGGCGAACATGTCAGAAGGTTGCTGGAAGTTGTGAAATTAGTAGCAGTAACAATAATTTTTTAAAAGATTTCTATCTATCTATCTATCTATCTATCTATCTATCTATCTATCTATCTATCTATAAAACAAAATGAAATAAAATAACAAGTAAGAATATAAAGTAGAATTTTTGAAGAATCGACATTTGTTGTTCCAGACTATGTTTTGACAATTCCCAGCATCAGCTGAAGCTTTTTAATCCCACACCTCCCATTCTGAGAACAAAAAGTCCTGAAAAGTACGTATACATCAACAGTTGTGGTTCACACCCATTGGAACGGGGCACTGCCCTTAATGATGTGTATGGTGATATGGGCTGAGCATTTGCAGGCTGCATGAAATTTTGCTTCCCTTTCCTGCTACTTCTGTTTCATATCGGATGTGGTAAAGATAAAGGGATTCTTTTTTTAACCTTCGTTTCCTTCTCCTCTTTCTCTCCTCCCCTTTTCTCCCTTTAAAAAAGTTCTTTTTTAAGAGTCAGAAGGCCTTTGTACATCACTGTGTCTGTGAAACAACACTTTACCGGTATAACTCTAAGAACATTTTGAAAAATGAAAGAGGAGAAAATTTGCCCTTCAGACTGCAGGGCAGCCTCAGCTAACTACTCTCCCAGGACTGTGTATGGGGGAAACCTATGGAAGAACCCTAGTACAGGTACAAGAAACAGCTACTAATAGCCTCTCCAAAAGAATAGAACAAGTGGGTGCAACAACCAGCAAAAGGACTCTGTCATAAGAACTCACACTTCTTTAGATCAAGTTAGAAGAACCCCAGAGTATATGGTCTAAGGGCCAAAGTCGGCATTAAGCAATAGCAATAAACAGCACTGCCCTCCCGCAAAGAATGGAAATATGCATCCTCACACAGAATGGCAGACAACAGGCTAAACCCAGCAAAAACCCAGAATTTGCTCCCAGAAGAGGAGCAAAAGCTCCTATTTCTTTACAATTCCAATGTTTCTGCCCTGCCAGAGAGTTGCAAGTGTGCTGTCATGTACCATGTGGAACACAGACATACATATTAGGGCTTTTCATTGAGTGGAAGAAATCTAAGTTGATTGATTATGGCCTCTACTGCCAAGAAGCAAGAGCTCCTGCAATACAGCACTGCATATTTCTGCTTCACATCTTTTGATGCTGCACATGGAGCCTCAAACCCCCATAGAAGCCAGCAAGAATGGGGGAAGAATGAAGGAAATGATATGACATGATTGGCAGCTTGGCAAATCCTCATTCAGATCTCAAGTAATTGTAAGCAATTCTAGTCAACCATCATTCAGATCACCTCGCCGCCTTTCTTCACTATTGGCTCTTCATAATGAGAGATATATGTTATGTGTATATCTTCTTTTTTAAAGAAACAGTATTCTAAAAATCTTAAATGCTATAAGGGACCTTCTGGGCCTCCCTGCTCCCCTCTAGTAAGGAGGAAGAGGAGGAATGCCTAAAGAAGCCAATATGCATTGCCAGTAATGAACCATGCAAGTCTTTTTTACCCCCTGAAATATATTCTGGAATTTCGGGGTTGGGATAAAATGTTGAGGCTGGCACATAAAATTGCCACTGAATAATCTAAGGCAACAGAAATATCATCTAGTTATTTGAAAACCAACCTAACCCAAAAACTATAGCAACAAATACAGCAGCCATCAGCAACACTGACTCTGACCATTTCCGCACTAGCCTGTTATAGCGCTATGATTCCACTTGCAACATCCTATGGAATCCAAGTGGCCCCTCCCAAAACTGCAAACCCCAGGATTCCATAGGATGGTGCAAGTGGAATCATAGCGCTATAACAGGCTAGTGCGGAAATGGCCTCTGTCAGGATATCTTCTATACGTATAATATTTGGAAGTGAGACCCTTTGTGTTTAGTCTACTGGGAGAGAGGACTGCATATTGTCCTTGGGAGTAACATGTCAGAATGAGTGGGGCCAGCTGTAGTACTCCCTGTCCCTGTCCCTTTCTTTTCTCTTTCTTTTTGTCATTCCTCACACTTTCTTCTAGCACACTGGGCTTCCAAAAGAAGGACAGATTTTTCTTTCCAGAGATCTGAATTGATCTGTTTATAGACGTCTTCAGAAATGTGTCTGAAGGCCACACTGTGTCCCCATACTTTACATAGTGACATCGGGGAATAACTTTGGGTAGCTATGCCTAAGAATGCATTATAGATAAGATATATTTACATATTAATAAAGAAGCGTTTCTGAAGGATAAGGCATTATTTCTTTTCTTTTATATGATCCGCTCTCAAGACTCTTTGAAAATGGGTAGAAGGCTTCTTCTAAGGCCATTTCTGCCCTATTCGGTTATAGTGCCATTATTCTACTTTCAATATCGTGTGGGATTCTGGGGTTTGTAGTTTATTGAGGCCAAAGAGCTCTCTGGCTGAGAATTCTAAAAGCCCCTCCCTAAACTGCAAACCCCAGGATTCCATAGGATGTTGAAAGTGGAATAATAGCACTATAGCTGTGTAGTGTGGAAATGGCCTTAGATGGCTCATGCCACCTATTCCATTAAAAAAGATCATTAAAAATGTATGCCTACTTAATTTCATTTCAACTGACCTAAAAGTTAAGCTAATGGACTCACTGTCGCACTCGTTCCCCACTGTTTAAAGATGTTGATCTGTTACTTAGCCGGATACAGAATAAAAGATATTGCTGTAGCAATTATGGTTCACAAGCAAAAGGGATAGTGAATAAACACGCTGTATTTCATGAAGGATGTTTAACATTTTCCATGTGGTTAGGAAAAAAAGAAAAAGAATTCATGAGATCAAAACAACTCCTTGTATTTAAAAACATCCAAAGTTATCATAAGTGGATTGAATTCCTTTTATACATATATGTGAAGCAATAAAATACAGATATATTTGATATTGGTATACATTGTTCATTGATCTCATGCTGTGTTAACAAACAAATACTGGTAATGTTCATAGAGAAATGCCTATTTGTCTATCAACACTTTTTTAATAGAGAAATGTTTTGAGTTCTCATTCCAACTTCAGGAAAAGTTTTGGTTTGGAGAGTGGGAAATCCATAGTTTCAGTGCCAAAATATTAACTGAACATTCCCCAGAACAGCTGGGAATACTGTTGTAAAAAGATGTTTAAATAATACCATATTCATCTTGTATTTTTTCCCCAAATTTCTTTTTATCATTGTGGTTTTGTAATACTAGTGTGTTTCCCCTCCCTCTCCTGTAGATACAAACATAATTTTTAGCACATTTTCTCCAGGAAAAAAAGTTATTTGATGAAAAGAAAACGCTGGTGCTAAGCTGTACTCTCTTATCCGGCACAGTGTTTTAAAGAACTTAATGGCTTCTCTACGTTTTTAATGGCTGCAATATTATGCAGCGAACAAACAATTTCAGAATTAAGTTGCCACAATTAGGAATTAGAAGCAGGTGGCTCAATAATGGCGCCTTTTCATTTCATTTATTAGGAGGATGTGGTGGGGGAAGGAAAAAGCCCTCCTCCCCCCAAAAAAAACACACAACAGAGCTTTAGTTATTTTCATCAGCTTCGCGGAAAGAGCATGTGAGCAATTTGCACTCTCCAAATTGTTTCAAGTACAACTCATGCCCACCGTTCATTCCATGAGTTTTAAAAGCATCATTGCAGTCTTCCCCAATTTGAAAATGAGAGAGAAAGAGAGTGAATGAATTTCTCTCCAAGTCTACAAGTACAAACACGGATTGCTGCTCTGTGACACCGTTTAATACCACCATGTTGCCTTTCAAGGAAAAAAAAAAGTCCATTTCCTTGAGGAACAGATGGATTGCTTTTCCACTGCTGGGTGACTCCTAAGGTAAATGTCTATGTTTGTGTGTGCAGACACATGTGTACTTGCGTTTGTGTTTTAAAAACCTCAGAAGCAGACAGCCGCTTGCAAAAGAAGGTGTTAAACTGGTGCTGCACAGGGTTCAACACTGAAGAGGAGACTTTAAGCAAAAAAAGCATTATTGTCAAATGTGCCGTTTCTGTAAGTAGATGCCTGTTCTCAAAAACAGTCAAGCATCCAGCTCCCTCTGACTCTCATTTTTACATTTTTATTCTTGCTCCACAAGACTGGAAGCTGTGACCCTGGCACGCTCTCTAGTGGTTAAGCTTAGAAACACGATCTCTCAAAATCCCATTCTGACTGCGTTCCTTGTTTGCAAGAGACAAAGCTGAGCAGCAGAACTTGGCCTCCTTGAGAGACATTTTGGGTCTTAAACCAACCAACCAACCAACCAAATAAATAAATAAATAAATTCATGCCCATTCATCTGCTCTATTAGTGTTGCCAGCTTGCTCTTTATACAAGGTTGTTCCTTAGTGGGGCCAGTCCAAGACATTTTGCTGCCTGAGGCAGAGCAGCAGATGACACCCACCCCCATCAAGGTGTGTCATGCTGAAAGCCAAGCCCAGTTATTTTGGCACATGAGGCAGAAAATCCAGGATACAATAAAAAATAAATAAAAATCTAGTAGCAAAATAATGCAATTGCAGCAAAGTAAACAACACGACAAGTTGTTAGCTTTTTATAGCACCCAAAATTTGCTGCCCGAGGTGGCAGTCTCACTCTGAATATTATACTTCATTATTTAATTATTTCATAGAATAAAGAGTTGGCAAGGGCTCTGTGGACCATTTAGTCCAATCCTTCAACCATGAAGGATTACACAACTAAAGTACTCCTGATAGATGGCTATGTAACCTCTACAGTTGGCCCTCCACATTTGCAGTTTTGACTTTCATAGATTTGATTATTTGCAAGTTTCTTCAACTCCAGCCCCTGCCAGGTACTTCTTTTCCAGGAGAACCTTTCCTGTTCAATGAGGCCTCACAGTCCGTCTCCTCCTCCTCCACTGGACACCTAAAGATGGGTCACAGTCTGATTTTGCAGCACCAGAAACCCTCACCTGATGTCCCACCACACTTTCAAGGAAGGAGACGGGTGAGGTATAAGGCTTGCTTTCCCTGACCTGGGCCATTTCCACACTAGCCTGTTATAGTGCAATGATTCCACTTTCAACATCCTCTGGAATCCTGGAGTTTGCAGTTTTGGGAGGGGCTGGCTCGCTATATCATCGCGCTATAACAGGCTAGTGCGGAAATGGCCCTGGTTTGGATCCTGGGTGCCTGTTCTCCCTACCATGCCTCTGTCCCCTTCCCACCAATACATATACACACAAACACACATTCTGATACTTTCAGTTTTTCCACTGCACTCCTAACCCTAGCGAATGCGGAGGGCCAACTGTATTCGAAAAGGCTTAAGTACAGGAATATCTTCGCTAAAACAGCCCCTGATACAAAAAGCTCATTTTTGCAAAGGCTTTCTTACCCCTGTGCCCTTTTCTTTCTTGTCCTCTTGTCTGCAGGAAGATTTTTCTAAAAAAAAAGCATCACTGGCATTGGCAGGATGATGAAGGAGGGCTGGAGAAACATTGAGTTTCAGTGTCAGATTGTAGCAGCAGTATACAATGTGATAAAGCTTGACCTGAATCCCTTGCTGAGCACGTGTAAATAGCAAAACAGAGGGGAAAGAGGAAAGCAAATATTTCTACTTCATGACCTACCTCTGGCATATTTAAAAAAAAAAGTTGTGTGTCTTCAAGTTGTTTCCAAGGTGAACCTATCACAGGATTTTTGGGGGGCTGAGAGTCTGTGATGAGTCCAATGTCACCCAGTAGGTTTCCGTGGTTAAGCAGAATCTCAAACCTTGGTCTTCAGGATTGTAGTTCAATGCTCAAACCACGAGCTCTAAAAAATTTGGCCACTAAATGGAAGTCACAAGAAATGTAGAGACTAGTGAAGAAAAATCATCCGTGGATACATTTTGGAAGAAGCTTTCAAGTAGTCTCTAGAAGATTCAGACTTGTTTACTTCTGCAAGGCTTACCTGACCTGGTGGTCTCATTTCAGACATGCAAATGGTTAGTTTGGAATGAGATGTTTTCTGAAAGGTGTTGAAATGCTCTCTTTTCCTATGGGGTAGGAACTTATCCCTATTCTTTCCATGTTATTTCTGCCTCTGATACCAAATGTTCTGTTGAGGAAGTAATACCCAGGAACACATCTCCTTTGTCAACTGAAGTAGACCTGCATTTAAGTATGCCCAATCCACTGTTCTCAGCATGAGGTGCATAATCAACAGAATCACCTTAAAATCATGTGAAACAGCACAAACAATTGAAGAAAGCTCAATGCAATCTAAAAGACTTTACAGAAATTCAAAAGCACAAACTGAGCGATGGGTTCACTGGAATTCCAATGCTCAGTGAATACTCGTGTTTCAAGCTGAGGCTGGAAAAAGGACAAAGCCAGTGTCAGTCAGGCCCTGGAGTGTTTCAGCTGAGATGTTACATCTGAGAAGGCCCTATTGATAGGGTGCGTATGATTACTTTTACCAGGAAACCAAGGATGAGGAAGCACTTATATCTAGCTGGACCATTGCTAAAAGGATTCTAGTTCAGAATGCTTACCTTTAACACAACTGAATGTTCTCTACAAACCTAAAATTCAACGGTACATCTCTACCTGTCCATCTGTCTGTCAAAATCATTTAACGGTCATCCTGCAGTCCATTAGGGCCCCAGAGTATGTCCAACAGATGTACAACTGTTTTTTTTAATAAAAAAATTCAATACACAAATGAAAGTGTGTGTTCCTGCACAGCAGGGGTTTGGACTGGATGGCCCCTGTGGTCTCTTCAAACTCTATGATTCTATGAAAGCATTTAAAAACAGATTGAAAGAACCCTTGAGAAATTATTTGAAAACTACTAACAATCAAACAAGGCTGACAGCTCCTGCTTTTAAGGCCCCAAAGACATGCAAAACCACACCATCTTAGCTGCTTACCAGAAACTCAAAAAGGATGGAACTTTGGGAGGCACTTCGATAGTGAGGGTGCTGCTACACAGAAAGCCCGATCATGCACATCCGCCAACTTAGTCCCGTGGATGTGAAGGAGGGCCTCTGCTGAGAATCTCATATTTCAGACATTTGGTGTAGTAGTTTGAGCACAGAACTGTGGCCATTTCCGCACTAGACTGTTATAGTGCTATTATTCCCCTTGCAACATCCTATGGAATCCTGGGGCTCTGGAGAATGTGGTTTGAATCCCTGCTCCGCCATAGAAATCCACTGGGTGACCTTGGGCAAGTTATACTCTCTCACCCTCAAAGAAAAGCAAAGGCAAACTGCCTCTGAGACAAATATAAGTCCTCTCTGAACAAATCTTGCCAAGAAAACACCATGATAGGTTCACCTTAGGTTTACCATAAATTGGAAATGGCTTGAAGGTACACAACAACAACATCTGTTAATCTTAACATGTGTGTTACTTAGCATACAATGTTATTTAACACTGTTTCTTATATTAGTATACTAACATGCTTTGATTGGCCACTTCAAAACCGTAGTCAGAGAGCTGAGATGTGAGAGGCCTGGGCTTAGACCCACTGATTCACATACCCTGCAACTGTCCCTCTTGGGCAGAGACAATCCGGATTAATCTTTGCAGTCCCATTTTTTTCAGCTTCTTTAAAAATGTCCCAATTTCTCTCTCCTTCTTCCCCCTTCCCCCTTTGTCTTCAGCTTACTTCCATTGGTGTAAACTGAGCTCAAACATGGTTTGAGCTCAAACATGGTTTATGCTCAGTGTTATCAGTGGGCAGGGACGACAGGAGATGGTGAGATCTTGCCCTTCTTAACAGACTTGGGTAAAAGCAAACTGCTGCGGAGTCTCTGAGCTTGTCTGTTCTTCCTCATTAATAAGTTTCAATAAATAGGTCTCCTTAACACACACTCACATGCAGCTGTCTAGGAACCAGTCCCTGTAATGTAATCCACTGTGGTTGTAGAGTGCATATTAGCATAACACTATGGCCCTTTCCACAATTTACCTATTCTCGGTGCTGGGGCATGGGGATCGTGCGAGCAGCCCCTTGCGAGAGGCTCTCGTGTCCTTGCTGCTTTGCCTCCGCAGCTGCTGCCTACTAGCGAGCAGGCAGAGTGAAAGTTCCTCCTCTTCCTTCTGCAGAGCAGCCTGGGATTTTCCCAGGCTGCGCTGGGGCAGGAAACATGAGTGCCATGGCTCCAGAGGTGCCGCACGCACAGTGTGTGCAGGGCCCAGAAGCGATGCATGATCACGCACCATTTTCGGCTAGAAGCTGAACATGAAATAGTGCGTGATCAGCGCCTGCTGGCCCCGGCAACATCACACAATTACGAGGACGTTATGTGGACAGCTCCTCGCAATTGCACGATGCTCCAGAGGCCCTTTCGCATGGCAAATGCCATGCGAAAAGGGCCTGTATCACCAAGTCCAAGCCCATAGATGGATGTTTCTTATTTAGAGAATAAAGCTACTCGTGGCTTACTAGTGCAATGTCTGTATCCAGGATAAGAGGCAGTACCAGTTACCGTGGAACATGAATGGGAAAGTGGCATTACACTCACGTTCTGCATGTGGTCTTCCTGTTCGGGTATCTAGTTGGTCATTGAGGGAACAGAATGCTGAACCAGGTAGTCACTCAAAAATTCAACCTGATGTACCCTGCCTTTTAAACAAAGAATGTGACCTACTCCTTTGGCATTATTCTGAATGGCTCCTCTCATATTCTTACATTCATCCAATTTTGCCCACTGGTGAAATTGCTCATTACTTTTCCAATATCTACTCGCACATAACACCAAATTAACTGTTTTTGAATTTAGTTTTTTTTTAAAAAAAATATATGTATCTCTCAATATGAGTTTGCCTGAGCTTTAAGATCTGCAGGAGAAGGCTTTCTCTTGGAGCCACCAATATCCCAAGAATTTTTGGTGAGGACATGAGAGAGGGCCTTCTCAAGTTGTGGTCCAGTTGGCCCTCTTCCTGCTGTCTTGCCAGTGTCAAGCAGAGAACTTTTTTTATATAAGGAGGCATTTGGTTTTTAGTATGTTGTGGCACATGGAGCATTTAATGGGATGGTGATGTAGGCCATTTCCGCACTAGACTGTTATAGTGCTACTATTCCCCTTGCAACATCCTATGGAAGCCTGGGGTTTGCAATTTCGGGAGGGGCCAGGTGGCCCCTCCCAAAACTGCAAACCCCAGGATCCCATAGGATGTTGCAAGGGGAATAGTAGCGCTATAACTACTGCAGAAATGGCCTGTAGTATTTTATTGTGCTTTAAATGTCTTTTTACTGCTGTTTTGAACTTCTCTTTTTAAAGCAAAGGTTCAGTTTTATTGTATTTTAACTTTTCTAGTAATCATTTTTTTTTTTTTTGAAGAGAAATTGTATTGTGCTTCTAAAAGGTTGTATGCTGCCCTGAATCCAGTGCTGGGAGAAAAGTGGGATATAAATTAAATCACTAAGAGACAATACTAACTCTATTGTTGTAATAAAAAGCAGTTATCCAATGAAACTTTAAGTCAACTTTGTAAAATACTGCACTGTTCAGTTTCATGTCAACAATTTTACTTATGACTGGAATTAAACAAAAATTTAACTGTTAGCAGCAAACCTTCAAATTTGTTTCAAACCAAGTTTTATGTACAGTGGATGGAAATTTGGTCCTGGTTTGGGATTACAACCTAAGTCTAAATATCACCTTTGGTTAAAATTGGTTCATGAATGTGCATTCTAGTACAAAAAGGGGCAAATATTTGTTCTGGAGGTATCTAAAATAGTTAATGGATTCTATTGAAAATTTCACTATGGCATGTGCTGGGCCAATTAGATAGCACGATTGCTTTTAAATTGTTCCTTTTTGTTTTTTTAAGCTATACTTTGTTTTAGTTCATGTTTTAAGCCACCTTGGGTGCCGCATGGCAGCAAAGCTGGGAAATAAAATAAAACACCAAGTCTGGTGATTCCAATCCAGCGTGTGGGTTTAGATAACATGACAGATAGAGAGACAAGTGGTTTAAGTAATAGCACAGATTAGCAGATCAGGATTGTGACAAATAATCCCTATTGGGTTAAATGGAAAAATTACCTATGGGAGGACTACCATCCAGGAGGTATAGGGCTAGATTTGGAAATATACTCCAAAAAACACATTATGTATGAATTTCAGGGACAGCTTATATAAATTAATATTCAGATGGTACTTAACACCTGCCAGACTCAGTAAAATTTATATATAGCAAGAAGATAAATGTTGGCAGTGTAATTCTAGCAGAGGGAATATTTTTCTCTTTCTTTTTGGTCATGCCCCGAAATTGTAAGTTTTGAGACACTGGTAATAAATTTACCAACTATGTGCTTAGATGTTCCGAGCTTCCTTTAGGTCTACTGTTGATTTTACTTTGTTACTTCATAGACATATGTCCTGTTCAGGTGCCATGATTTCATGTGTACAAAGCTCTCCTTTATATGCTTATTAGGTTGTCTGTGGGCACATCCAAACTCAGCAAAGCCCCAGGATTTGGCCTGATTCATCAGTGTACTGATCACTTTTTTTTTATTTGAAGGTCCAGATGCCGTTTCTTTTGTCCTGAATCCTTTGAGAGTGCTTCTATAGGTCCAAATGGAACTTTTTGGACCCAGGATCCCATTCACATTAGAGAATTCAAGCACAATGATTCCACTTATCTGCTATGGTTCTATCCTATGAAATGCTGGGATTGGAAGTTTAGGGAAAGAAATTTAGAATCACAGAATCATACAATCATAGAATCATAGAATTGGAAGAGACTCTAGGTGCCATCAAGTCCAACCCCCTGATATTCAGGAACACCCATCAAAGCATTCCCAACAGATGGCCATCCAGTCTCTGCTTGAAAACCTCCAAAGAAGGAGACTCTACCACACTTTGAGGAAGCATATTCCACTGCCGGACAGTTCTGACCGTCAGGAAGCTCTTCCTGAGGTTCAAGTGGAATCTCCTTTCCTGCAGTTTGAATCCATTGCTCCTTATCCTAGTCTCTGGATCAGCAGAGAACAAGCCTGCCCCCTCCTCAACGTGACATCTCTTCAAATATTTAAACATGGCTATCATATCCCTTTCACATGTACTGCTATCCAACCATACGTCCCCCATCCTGTATTTGTGCATTCCATTTTTTCTGCCTAAGTGCAGGACCTTACATTTCTCTCTGTTGAAATTCATTTTGTTAGCTTTGGCCCAGCTCTCCAATCTGTCAAGGTCATTTTGAAATTTGATCCTGTCCTCTGGGGTATTAGCAAACCCTCCTAATTTGGTGTCATCTGCAAATTTGATCAGCATGCCCTCTACTCTTTCATCCAAGTCATCGATGAAGATGTTGAATAGCACTGGGCCCAGGACAGAACCCTGTGGCACCCCACTAGTCACTTCTCTCCAGGATGAAAAGCAGCCATTGGTGAGCACCCTTTGGGTTCGGTCAGTCAACCAATTACCAATCCATCTAAAAGCAGCCCTGTCCAGCCCGCATTTTACTAGCTTCTTTACAAGAATGTCATGGGGAACTTTGTCAAAGGCCTTACTGAAGTCAAGTCTCAGCCAAAGTGTTCCAGTACTTCAGAAAGGCTAAAGGTTCCCCAAATCTGCTACAAAACAAAAGCATAGGGTTTCCACTTGAGTATTTGTACCCATGTGACTTATCTACAGTGCCCCCGATCGCTTTTTGTTTTTCTGCCAAGAGAAAGGTGATTCATTAGAAAGAAAGAAAGGACTGAAACTAACATGGTGATCAATATTTTTGTGATCTGCCATACCTCACACTTCTTCAAATGTTGCAATACAGTTCTTGGCAATTTAAACATACAAAAATAATGTACATTTAAAAAATATTTTGAAAGGAAGCACGCATTTGAGTGTAAGTGTTTGATGACACTTAAAGCCCTAAATGGCCTGGCATCTTGATACTAGCGAGGGTGCCTCTTCAGTATCTCAACAGCGAGGTCAGCACACTGGGCCTTTCTGCCCTATGTTCTTACAGTGCTACTAGCAATCACATAGGGATGTGGGGGCAGGATGGGATTTGCTCCGGGCAGCAATGTTTTTGGGGCGTACCAGCCTGTATTCATGCTCCCGTGTGCCCTGGCCATGCCCCCATGCACTGCAGCCATGCCCCCATGCACCGCAGCCATGTCCCCATGCACAGTGGCCACATCTCTTGTGCCATAGCCTCCCCTCCCCCCCCCCCAAGCTCCGCCACTGGCTAGTAATATGTATAGACAGCATGCCCGGGATTTTATTTTCTCATAGATAATACCTGTTAGATAGATTTGAGATCCTGTGTCTCTAATTTCCCAAACTGTCAAATCCAATACCCGTATCTGTATTTAGTTATTAACACAGAGAGGTTGGGTTCCTGAGGGAATACACTGCCCTCCTCCTTGCTGCTAGGCCTAGTTTCCATAGCAATGGCCAGGCCAAAGAGCTCTCTGGCTGAGAATTCTAAACACCCTTCCCTAAACTGCAAACCCCAGAATTCACATTAGGATGCTGAAAGTGGAATAACAGCACTATAAGAGTGTAGTGTGGAAATGGTCACTGTGTGAGGATGTGGGAAAGGGCTTTCTCAGCTATGGCACCCCAATTGTTGAATTCTCTCCTCTGAGAATGTTGAATGTTCTCCCCTGATTTATTGGCAATGCTGGTTTTATTTAGGTATGAAATAAAACATGGCTGCGACCCAGCATCATAAAATAATCCTGGAACCCAGGGTTCAATTCCCTACTTGGCCATGGAAATCCACTAGGTGACCTTGGGTGCATTACATGCTCTTAGCCACAGAAAATCCTGTGATAGGTTCACCTCAGAGTCACCATAAATCAGAAATGACTTGAAGGCAAACAACAGCAACAAGAAGCCTGTTTGTTAAAGCCTTCGGGCCACACTGATTTACCTTAAACTGCTAACGCACATGCTTTTAAAACTGTTTAAGTCTTTTAAGCCGCTTTTTAATTTATTGATTGTATTTAATATGGTCTTAATCCATTTAATTTTTTCTAATGTTTTAAATTGTTTTAATTTGTTTGCATTGATTTTAGTTGCAAGGTATCCTGAGATCCTTTGATGTAGGGCAGCACAGAAATATTGCAATAAAAAAAAGAAAAAAATTATGAGAATGAGAAATTCATTGAGGGCAGACTGACAGAAAAATTGCATAGAATTATGGCTAAAAACATACCAACACGACACAGACTGAATCATTCCCACAAACAAGCCATTCCTTTAACGAGACCATCAGCGTGGCATGTAGCTTAAACAAATTATTTTCAAACAGTACCTTCCTTTAAAATAATTACAATTATAATTATAATTTAAATGTTTATCATTATTTAATTATTTTAACATTTTTTAATGAAGAAAAAACATTTCGGTACCATTAATTTGGTGCACCTGCAATACACTTGAGCAGAAAAATGGAGCAAAGATACAATTGTAAGAGCACAAATATCAATCAATTAATCAATCAAATACATTACATTTTCTTCAAAACCATTCTTTTCTACTTGCAACATTCATAAGACAGCTTCTGACTTCAGGCATCTAAAAACATCATCCAGGTGGATAAGAGGAAGGTATAACATGGAAACTCACTGAGTGACTTTAGGCAAGTCGCACTTTCTCAGCCTCAGAGGAAGGCAAAGGCAAAGCCCCTCTGAACAAATCTTGCCAAGAAAGCCCCATGATAGGTTTGCCTTAAGGTCACTGTAAGTCAGAAACGGCTTGAAGGCACGTAACAACAAATAACCAGGAACGTGCAGAAATCTCTTTGTTCACAATTAGATAATGGCCCTTTTTGTGTGCCAGTCCTGTTGCAAAATGGCCTCAGGAGCATCGAGCAATTGCGAAGACCGTTCCACATGACGTCTTTGCAATTGCGCAATGCTCCTAAGGCCATTAGGGGGTGATTGCACATTATATAATTTTCAGCTTGTTGTCAAAAATGATGCACGATTGCGTGTCCCTCCCGTGCCCCCCATAGACTTACCTTGTGTGTGGAGACTCCAGATGCGCGGTCCTCACACTTCCTTCCCCAGTGCAGCCTGGGAAAGCACCCAGCTGCACTGCAGAAGGAAGGGGCGGAGCGTCACGCTTCCTTCTGGCCAGCACGGAGCTGATACGGAGGGGAAGCGGAGGGGATGTGAGTGCCTCCCAGACAAGGCTTTTCGTGCAATCCCTGTGCAATGCCAGCAGCACCAGGTAAGGTGTGAAAAGGGCCAATGTCAAAGCTTGCTTCTGTTGAGATGGTCAAAAACACTTGCAATTATTTTTTCGTCTGCGTCTTGGTTATCCTGATTTCTGGGGGTCCTGTGAGGGACACCTAAGTGCGCTCCAAATTATACAAGTTGGGGAAACTAGCAAAGAGCACAAGCTAGCAATGCGGGAGGCAGGGCAATGGAGCGAAATCTTTTACCCAATGTCTACGGGGTCAGGCCGAGTCAAGGAGCAAACAGAATTGAAATAATAATAATTGTTTGATTAAAATACAATCAAACAGTGTATGCAGCACACTCACTCAGATAACTAGAGAAATAAAGGTTGGAGTGGGATAGAGGGATTTTTTGAGAAGTTGTTCGTTTGGGTAATACTACACCTGTCCTGAAGCCTGGGTAGTCTGCAGCAGAAGTTCGGAGGTATGGAATTCTCAGTACGTGAGACTGAGGGGAAGGCTTGCCAAGCAAAGCAGCAGCAAGGCGGGATGGAAGTCAGGAGTGATCTGAAGAAGCTCTCAAAGTCAGGGGGTTTTATAGGGGAAAATGTGGCCGTAGGCTAGTCCGTACTTGGGGAAAACAATGAATTTTGGGCTGGAGACAAAGCCTCCGAAAGGTCAGAATTTAGCACGATCGAATCAAGTCCGAATTGACAATAGAGTAGACAGTATGCAAACGCAGAGTGCTTGACAGATGAGGATTCTTCTAATCAAGCTGCCTGCTCAGGGCAGGGAGTTCTTTGTAAGTAGCGTGCATACATAATAGAGTACATGCCTTTGAGGTCTCCTGAAGCGGCAGGATGGCTATTTCTGGCCTGCCTGTATTTGTGTGGAATATTACAGCGATTAGCGGCTGTGCCTGTCTGCGAGCTTGTCCAGCGGACCTCGCAGCACATGGAGAGGAATAGGTAAAGAAGGCCAAATTATTGATATCAAAGTGATATCTAATATCCCACAAATCCAGGCTAGCAACTGCAGTAACATCTTTATGAAATCTATATATCACACTTCTGCCAAAAAAGGAACTTCAGACAGCTAACAATAATAGAATTCACATTAAACACAACCAAATACACCTCAAACACTAAAAACAGGTCTGTAACAGATTAAAGTTAAAACATAAAAACCGGTTGACATAAAGAATTTACAGCTCTTTTAAATTAAAACCCATTTAGATCCCAAAGGTCTCTGTGAATAAATAGGTCTTGCTTGCTGTGGAATGACAATAGAGAAGGGGTGAATTTAGCTTCTTATAAGTGCAGAAACACCCAAGAAAATTTGCTGCCTGAGCTGGAGCAAGAAATGGTGTCTGTCCATTCCCAATCAAGGTACACAATACTCTAGCTGGGGCAATTCATTTGGTCCCTGAGGAAGAAACACCCACAAATTCTTCCTGCTCACACTCCCGAGCAGTAAACGTACAACAAAAATCAAACACCTAAGAATTGCTGCCCTTTCATGAAACTCCAAATCAGCTGCTCAAGGCAGCCATCCCACTCTGCCTTATGGTAGGGCTGGCCATACATAGGAACAGCTGCTGTGCCAGTTTTTTTTTTTCTGCTGAAAAGCACCACATAAATGAGATTAAATAGATAAACAAAAATTAATAAGCAGTGTTAGATTCACAGCTTCATTTGTCCTAAAATAAGAGCATTGCAACTGCAAATACTAAACCTTTCAACACTACAGAATCGTAGCATTTTGATTCTGCTTTAACTGCCATGGTTACATGATACTGAATCCTAGGGTTTCTATTTTGTTGAGGCTCTAGATCTTTCTGCCAGAGAATTCTAAAGAGTTGAGGAAATACAGAATCCAGAATTCCAGAAGGCGGCACATGGCAGTGCTATAACTGTGTAGTTTGAAGGGGTCCCAGAAGTGGGCAACTGTGGAAGAGACTAAATTTTACCCCTTAGCTTGTCCCCCAGTAAGCCACAGTGCCCACAAATTGCCTAGAAATCTTCCTATTTCCCTACACATATTCTATGTCAGTTCTAGTTCCAGTTTCAGTTTGCAAGTTTTTCAAGGGCTGGTTTGGAGAGGATTATATGAAATCATCTGCTCCTTGCAGGAGCAGAAATTTACACTTTTTAGACGATTTTTTATCTGACATTTGAAGCATCTTTCAGAGAGGCTTGGGTCCTTTGCAAGATGCAGTAGAAAACAATGGGCCTTTAAACCCCTATATGGTTTGGGTCCAAGCCGCCTCTCTTATAATCCACCCCACACACTGAGGTCCTCTGAGGGCCATTTACTTAACCCAGCAAGGTCTAGATTGGCAATGGTAACCCAGAGGCAGAGGCGTATCTTAGTGTAAATAGCGCCAAGGGCAAGTGTAGAAGTTGTGTCCCTACCTCTGGGGCCGCCGTCACCTCCTCCTCCACTAAATCTTCTGGCATGTTTTTTTTTTTTTGCACCCTCCTGGCATTGGTGCCCTGGGCATGTACCCTACTAGCCCCACCCTAGATACACACGTCTGCCCAGAGGACCTTTTCATCAGCTGCCCCTAGACTGTGGAATCACCTGCTGGAACACATTTGACAATTAAACATGCTATCTGAATTTTAAAAAGTATTAAAGACCTATGTCTTCTGGTAGGCCTACCCAGTCGCTTTTAAACTATGAATTTTAAGTTGGTATATTCTTAAGTATGTAATGGCTGTGTTTTAACGCTGGTGTTTTAATATAGATTTATGTGTTGAATGGTTTTGTATTAGTTATATACGGTATTTTAATCTATATTGTACCCCACCTGGGGGGAAAAATCCTTTCCCCCAAAAGTAAACTCAAAATTTAACCTGAGAAAGTCAAATTCATCTTTTGGCACTGCCTTAGATAATAAGTTTGGCCCCCTAGTCCCCATCCATGATGATGTGCAAAGCTGGAGCTCTATGAACAACTCAACTCAAGCAACACAATCCTGTACATTCTGATTTGGACCCATTAATCAGGACCCAGGTTTCCAAAAGTGACTTTTTGGGAGCATCCAGAAACTTATGGTGACTAGGAGATCCTTGAAGTTTTAGCCCATAAAAGCTACTTTTCCAATATTTGATGAAGACCATATTGGATTCTTCAATTGCCATGCTATGGAAAAGGGGAAAAAATAAAAGAAAACCAAAAGCATGCAATTTTGTAATATTTCTAAAATTATGGAAATCTGTGAAGGTTATTCTATTAACTATACTAATAATTACCATAAACCCTCTCATTAAACCATCTGAAGCTGTCTCATAAGAATACAGGTGTTTGCCACTGCTGATCACATCAGAAGTGCCAACTCTGTAAACATTTTCATCTTCTTTTTAGCATTTCATCAGCCTTTACCATAGGTCTCGTTCAAGTAATTTTGCTGCTGCTGGAAAGGACAAGATGGCTCCCATCTCCCCATTCCAAGTGGCCTGGCCCTTCAGTTCTTCCTCAGCACTCAGATGAACAGCATTTTTAAATGCCTCCATCAGTAGCCTCCATGGGAGGTCCAGGCCAGGCCTTCCAACCCTTTTCCTGGCTCTTTGCATCTGTTACCGAAGGCAATTGCATCAATGTTCCTAAAGGCAGAGCTCACTCTGCTTCAATGCAAACAGAACAGGACACACATGAACATTTCTTGCTCCTCTGTACCATTTCTGGAGCTTGGGAAAGTTACTCTTTGGACTAGAACTCCTAGAATCCTTTCGTCAATGTGGCCAGTGGCCATTTCTTCTTTCCAGGACATCTGGATTGTTGTTTCTACAGTCCGATGTTTAGGGTTTCAGGATGAGGTTCTGTGAGAATCTTAGGGATACAACACATAGAAATACCCAAATGACACAAAAGGGCAGCAGATACAGTCAAACCAACATGAAATACTTAAAGAACACATGGAAAACAATGAAATTACAAAAACACAATTATATAGTGAGGAACTAGATAAACCAAATCCACTGAGCATCAATCGCTGTCAACATTTTTCACACATACAACAGCTGAATTTCCCCTTTGCTCCTCTTCTCTTCCTTGTTTTGAAAAATCCTTAATTTGTCATTGCCATGTGTCTTCAAGTTGTTTCTAACTTATGGAGATCCTAAGGCAAACTTATCACAGGGTTTTCTTGGCAAGATTTGTTCAGAGGGAGTTTGCCTCTGCCTTCCTCTGATACTTAGAGTATATGATCTGCCCAATGTTACCCAATGGGCTTCCATGCCTGGAGCAGGGATTCGAACCCTGTTCTTTAGAGTCCTAGGCCATTTCCGCACTACAGTGTTAAACTGCTGCTATTCCACTTTCAATGCCCTGTGGAATTCTGAGGTTTGTAGTTTACTGAGACCAAAGAGCTCTTTGGCTAAGAATTGGAAGTGCCCTTCCCTAAACTACAAACTCCAGAATGCCATAGGAGGTTGATAGTGGAATAGCAGCACTTTGAAACTGTAGTGTGGAAATGGTACAAGTCTCAAACTCTCATACCATGCTGGCTCTCCCTTACTTTAATGATAAGAGGTTAAATCCTTCAGATTTCCAGATAAATTCCATTGCCTACCCCTTCCGCAACATCATGAGGTTTTTTCCCTAGGATCTCTGGGAATGGGATGATGCCGATTTGGCAGCTGTAACTCCCTCCCACATGCTGGCACATCTAGACACTATAAATGTCCAGTTGACTTGTGAGTAAAGCTGGATTCAGGCCTCAGTGTATGATAATAGTGAAAAGTGAGCTTATTACATCAGCTCAGATACAGAATGGTGGACAACGGAGGTATTAAAATGGAAGAAATACAGTCTTCCTTACACTCAGCACACTGCTGCCAATTTTGCTGTTCAGTTTGTGTGATGGAGTATTCGGGAACCTTCATTAAGTCAGGACTGAAGTGCCATATTCAAATATTACTTCATCTTTGCTGCTTTGTATCTCAGAAGAAGCATTTCACACTCTTTTAAAAAGTATATTATTATTTTTGCTGTTTGCTAAAATAGGCCAATATACATTATATGTTTACGAGGTGCCAGAGATACAAATTTGACACTTTTAAGAATTGAAATTCCATTCCAAGATCACTCAAAAATGGTTTCAAATGGCTGTGCTTACTTTTCAGAGCAAGTTAAGTGAGTCTTCCCCTCCCCACATTTTTTTTCCAAATGAAGAGTTGATGGCTGCAATTTGATTATTAGCAGAGAAGAGAGCACAGATGGAAGTGATATTTAAATTTCAGCATGTGTTGATATTACATGAGGGATGAAAAAAAAAGTTTAGGGGATGGTTTTAGTAATATTGCGAGTTCTGTTTATTCATTCCATGTCAAGTAAGAATTGTTATTTTTTTTAAAAAAAAATCAGTAGGCATGTTCCCCAATCCTTTACAGGAACATTAGATCCAGCATCACAAGCCACTGAATGTGTTACAAAATTGTTCAGCATTTTTGCCAACCTAGGACATCCCTCCTTCCAAAAAACCTTAAGCACACCCGTCTAGGTATTCGTGAACTACAATTCTCATCATCCTTAAGCACTGCTCATGTGGGCTGAAGATGATGGGAACAACATCTGGTTCTGATTTGGTTCAATACTGTGTTTGGACTAAACCAAGCTATTTCCCAGATTTGGGGACGAGAAGACTCTGGTGTCTGAACCCAAGTTTGAAATCTGATTCAAGGGATATCACCCTCATTGCTCTTGACCAAAATAGCTTGCTAACCCAAAAATATGGATAAGAAGAAATGAGAAGTGCTAGGACCTCTGGATAGATTGCTAGTGACAGAGGATGAAGGACAGCTGGTGCAATCCTTGAAATGGTGGGATATGAATCAGACTTCTTACCCCTAACAACATCATTGTGAGTCTAATTGGGTCAGATTTCTCCTTCAACCACTGCCAACACCTGCATCTACAGTAGAGCTGGAGAAACTATGTTTTCCACTTTTCCTGGTGTCTGGCTCATAAGCATAGCAATGCAACAGGCGCCAGAAAGTGTGGGTTGATGGAATTCTAACCTTGCCAATATAGATAGATCAGCAATGAGCTAAGTAGGTAGCTTGGATTCAAATCTACAATAGAGACCTTACAGATCCTTCATGCTCACGGTGTATTTGAAGCAATCACTATGAGCTGCTAAGATGCAGACTTTAAGTGGGTATCTAATTTTTTTCAACTGCACATGTAATCGTATAACAAATATACCTCATATACAGGTGCCCTTATCAGAGAGCCATAAGTGGCAACAGCTCCTGGCAGACATTAGGTAGTTTTCTTTCCTGTTTTTCTCTAGAGCAGGGCTAACCGAGTTCAAAAACTCTGGGGAGCATATCGTTTCTGGGACACCATAAGGATAATTCAGGGCTCCTCCTGCACAAAACAGCTATTTTGTTGCCATTGCATGAGGGCCACTCTGTTTTAGAAGAGAGGCATTTTTCAAAAAAGGAAGCTATTGAATGGATGCTTGCAGTTTTGAATGCACACCTGTCACCCCTAATGGTAAGCCCTGGTACAAAATGGGGATTCATGCTTATCTTATGAGGCTTGGTTGGAGGACTGGGGCTGAAGTGGGGAACTGCAACCCGGGGAGAAGCTTGTGCCCCATAGGCCCCTGAACTTTGCTGGTCTCTGTTCTGTGCTATGAGCACAGTGCGCATTCCGGATCATTACCCCAGTGCAGAAGCTAGGATTCTTTCATCTTCCCCACTACAGTGCTGATCAAGATCAGGTACACTTCTTCAGCAGCTAACATTACCGAAAGAGAAATCACAGCTTTAACTGAGAAAACTCAGAAAAGATTGCTTAAGGAGAGTGGGAAAGACAGTGCTCCTGGCCTTCTAAAGCCTGGTATTTAAATCAGAGGCCTGATGGAGAGTGATGGGGATTGCTAACGAAGAGAGGTCAATGAAATTCTCAATTTCATTTGGGAGTGTAGACAGGCTGCCATTAGTTGGGCGAAAATGGAGAAGATTATCAGCATGTGTCCACACCTCAGAAATAACATTTACTAAAATTTTGTTGTTCTTGTGTGCCTTCAAGTCATTTCTGACTTACAGCAACCCTAATGCAAACCTACCATGGGGTTTTTGGGGGGCTGAGAGTGCCTGGCACACCCGAGATCACCCTGTGGGTTTCCATGGCTGAGTGGGGAATGAAACTCTGGTCTCTGGGGTTGCAGCCCAGTGCTCAAATCACTACACTACACTGGCTCTAAATTCTTGGTGGCTGCTAAACCTATACACTAAGGCCCTTTCCGCACGAGGAAGTTAAGATGGGCCAAGGTGTCCTGTCACGGAGGTTGCCCGCACCTTGGATCTGAACAGGTTTGAAGTATTTACCTTAGTTCCGCACCTAAGTCCGATCCAAAACGCCCCAAGGTGGTCCTCCAGCGTGCTATGTGAAGACCGGAAAAAATCGGTGTTTCAGTTTTCCAGAGCACGCCATTTCGTTCCTGCTCAGTTGTGCAGATTCACACCAATGCAAGCCTGCAATCAGCGGAGTGCGGGCTGTGGGCATGGCCAGCTTCAGCGGTTGGTCTGGACCCACAAACAACCAGAAGCCACCATTTTGTAAGCCTCACCAGCGCGGATCTGAAGACCTTGCACTGCTCCGCATCGCCCTGGAACAAACAGAGGAGCCCTGCGGAAGGGCTTAAGGGAGAGTCCGTGTTGCTTTGAGCCAAGAAGAAGTGGTGAGTAACAGCACGGAGCGATTCACTCGCCTCATGTGGAAAGGGCCTAAATTGTGGGCCTTCTGTCTTACATCCAACCCCTTCATTAGATGCTAATATATGTTTTTTTCACTTATTTTGAAAAACAGCAAGCCGGTCCTGCTCCTTTAGGTGGCACTCCTGCTATTTTGCTGATGGTGACTCTGGATTTCTGCTTCAGAGTTGCACCCCAGCATTCCCACTAGGCTGGCAGCAATTGGTTGAAATAATGTTACTCATTTTCCTTTACATGATATTTCCATGAAATTGCAGGGAGGAGATGACACCATCCATGCAAAATTTTGTGATGGATTGGGTCCCAATTTTGTCATCCTTACCACAGATCCACTGAAATAAACGGGGCATAACTTAGGCTACAGTTCATAAGGACCACCCTCTTAATTTATTATACTAATTTATTATATTTCATTCAGGAAGAAAGCATACAAGTCATCATCTGTCATTCATTCAGATACCTTTGTATTAATTGGGGCAAAGCTTAAAAATACTAGCTAGGGGATGTTGGGAAATGTAGCATACTCTCCAACTGTCCCAATTTGTCATGGACAGTCCAGTTTAATCCTTTGTCGTCCCAATTTTTTATGCTTTTAAAATGTCCCAGTTTCTCTCTCTTCCTCCCACTGTCTTCCTTCATCCTCAGCTGCAATTGGAAGTCAAGGTGCAAAATTAGTTTGTATCAATTCATTCACCATGGGGAAGAAGAGAGGAAAGGATTAGGGTGAGAGGATGGGATCTTCATTGTAGATTTAGGCAAAAGCAAACTGTTGCCACATCTTCTAGATTGTCTGTTCTTTCTCATTAATACCTTTTGCCACCTTCATCACACTCTGACGTTACTTGGCAAATGCATTCCGGTTTTCATCTCTGAAATGTTGAAAAGTATGTTGCAGACCTACTCCCCCCCCACCAAAAAAAGAGAAAGTCCTAAAGCCCTTACATTATAACTGGGCATATTACTTTTTGTGTGTTTCCTCATTCAGCTTTGTAACTAAACAGGCTAGAGTTTTACATTTAAAAAGACACAGGAAACAAAGAAAGCTGAACATTTGGGAAAGGGGGCTGGAACGTTCCAGGAGAGTGTAGGGCAGCCCCTTGCCTGCTCCGTCTAGGTATTGTCTTCATTACTGGCAGGACAAATAACCTACTGTCACAAAAGAGAGGTGGGATAGATAATTCAGTCTCTGGTCTGTTCAGTACCATGCTTGCTTTGTGGGGAGCGGTGGTGTTGCCAACAAGTACACCAGTGCCAATTGTAACAGTTGTTGGTGTGAGAA
Source organism: Ctenosaura bakeri (assembly GCA_948474755.1). Taxonomy (NCBI): domain Eukaryota; kingdom Metazoa; phylum Chordata; class Lepidosauria; order Squamata; family Iguanidae; genus Ctenosaura; species Ctenosaura bakeri. Next base: position 103,934 of record CAOLHI010003089.1, on the reverse strand, counting down.
GGGACATCTGTCTACAGAGAAATCTGGAGCCGGATGACTAAATTATTTCCTGGAGACCACCAAAATGGTCATCAGATAGTAATAACTCCTTCCCATTACTGGCTTGGTTTTGATGTGACCCACTGTCCTGTTAAAGAGAAAGGAAGGGGAGGCGGGGAGGAAATTCTGTCTTCTATAAAAGTTGTCATAGAAAAATCATTCTTCTCTCCCTTTGTAACAGGAAAAGCCATTTCTCTGTTATTTAAAAAAAAAAACTTTTAAAACACATCTAATTTTAAAAGCAAGCAAAGAGCAGTGAAAAAAAAACACACCAGGTGACACAGGCAAAAATGGTCCATAACCATGAGTGCCCCCAATATATACACATGGGCATTAATAGATATGTCATCCATTTATATATAAATGCATTTATGTATGATGCATTTTTTAAATCTAAAATAAATAAATAAATAAATAAATAAATAAATAAATAAATAAATAAATAAAATTAATAATAATTTGGAAGGACCAGAACCTAAGTCAAGTTCAAAAGCCTTGCAAGGCCACTCTAAAAAAAATAATACCACTATAGTTTAAGAGAGCAATTGTTTGATATTTACTCTTGGAATTTAAGATGTGACTGTTCTTGAAACATAATTGTATGTGGCCTGAAGCACAGGGTGACTGCCTACCCACATGCACATTCTGACTACATATTCAAGGTCTTCTTGGTCATCTAGAGAATAGCACTAGAAATTAAAACAGCTTAAAAGAAACCATGTTTGAAGTGTTTACTTAGTTTTGTGTGAAGTGTTTGATGCCCTGGCTGCATCTGTTAATAAATAAGTGAGTTGTGTTTATGCTTCTATAGTTACGTTTAAAGCAAAAGATCTCTGCTAAGAATGAAAATCAAATCAGCATACAGTGGGCCCTCCAAATATGCAGGGGTTCTGTTCCAGGAATGCTTGTGAATAGCAGAATTCATGAATGTTTACATCCCATTATATTCAGTGGTGGTGACACATGCATGAACACTTCAGTGTGGATGTGTGCACATCACCACCATTTTAGGTATAGAGACACAAAGCTTTGCATGGACTGGAAATCATGCATGCAGAGGTGGAAGGTAAGGAGGGCCCTCTATTATATTGGGTTTTACAGCATCAAATAGCCCTTCAGTCATGTTTTTCTGGATCCCAGGAGACCGTAGTTTGGAGTAGTAATGTCGCCTGATTGAAAAGTGAAGGAAACAAGAAAGAACTTATCTATATATGCTTAAAACTGGTGGGGTAAATTTCACCCCCAATCCTCTCAGCCCCCCTCCTACCATGTGAACCTCCAAATGCCCACTGAAAATTTGGGGCTACCAGTGCCAAATGGCATCTCAAGGAGTCTCTGATGCATACAGTTTGATTTCAACGTATAACTTCTGCTTTGGGCTCTCTCTCCTTTTGTCCAAAAAGGCATTTTTCAAATGAGAAAAGGTCGAGGGGTGCTGATATTTAGAGAGTAAATCCACTCATACTTCTGGAAGGTGTAGTTTGCCTTTTGGTGGGTATAGATTAAATCTGTGGAAGTAGGGATGTTGGAGGAGGTATGTAGCCTATTAAAATTCCAGTGAAATGCAAAAATGGTCCCTAGATCCTAAAAATTTCCCTCCCTCCTTCCTTGACACCACAGTGCTTTGATCTGGAAGATAGCTCATGTGAGATTGAAAGAAGTTACTTTTTGGTGTTGTGCCTCTTAAAATCCATGGGAGATTCTGGGAAATGTAACTTTCCCATGGCCTATACTTGGTATCATTAATTCATTGCAAACACTACACTTGGGAATATCCAGTCTTTTCTGTTCCATAATTGTTACTTCGGGTACAATACAGGGCCCTTCCACATTATACAAACATAGCACTACATTCCACTTTAACTGTGGCTCCATCCTATGGAATCCTGGGATTTGCAAATTAGAGAACCCTATTTAGAATTCTAAGTCAGATACCTCTAGTACTTTTTCCTAAATGACAAACCTTAGGATTCCATAGGACAATGTCATGGTAGTTAATCATAACCCTAATGTGAATGGGCCCATAGTTTTAATTTATTTCAGAAGAACTGAAGAAGGTTGAAGCCAAAACATTTTACTATAACACTCTTAATATTGTTGTCATATTCCTGTGCACACAGGTATGCATAAATGTAGCCAAATAGTGTTAACATGGTTAAGGAACTTAAGCTGGAGATTGGAAACATTACTTTTTGTCTATTAATCTCAGAGTCTCCTAGACAATATGAGATTCCGGGGGTTATACACCAAAAAAATTTCCCAGGCTATGAACGTATCATTTTGGACATCAGATTACAGAAAGATAGCATAGAGCAGATCATGATGGTCATGGTGGCGGCGGCAATGATGTTTTAAAGGAACCGTAATGCTGCCTGCATGACACTGTATCCAAAATAAGGTACTTAGGTTTGTGATAAGGCTGTAATAGGGCCAGAAAGAATATCAAAAAATATTCAAAAATGGTTTAAAAATATTAGGGATGGGCCAACCAAATCCTCAAATCCTTGGCAGGGATTCGAGATTTGGGAATCCGAATCCCTGTGCCAAAATAGGCAAACCAAATATTTTGAATCTGCCACCCAAACAGTTTGTTGGAGACCGGGATGCCTGAAAACTTTGGAGACCAGTATGCCTGAAAATTTAGGAGCCTAGAGACACAAGGGGAGATGGCAAGTAGGTTAATTTTTCCCTTGGAGTAATGGCTTTTGCTAACAATTTCAGAAATTACAGCTGGGGTTGTATTTTAAGATATTTAAATTGAATATTTAATATTTAAGTTCAGCACTTGACTGGAAGGTACGGGCTTGAGATTTCAAGGACAGCTGAAACATTCCTTTGCATAGCTCTGTTGCAAAGCTCTTTCAGACACAATTCTGGGGTTTCTAGTTTTACTAGGTGTCACAGCCTTCTCTGCCAAAGTGTGCTGGTGTATCATAAAACTACAAACCCCGTGAAGCCAGAAGGAGCTATGCAAAGAAAATCCAGTTGTGACCTGGATTAGCTCTGTACTCTAGTATGTGGCCCTGCTTACACAGACAGGAAAATGTGGGGTTAATCCACATTTTCCTGCCTGTGCAGAAAGGGTCTTCATGTCTTTTTCAATCTGGGGAGATCCTGAGGTGAAACTAGGACAATTGTCCTGGCCAGATTTCTTCAGAGGGAGGTTTGCCTTTGCCTAGGCTTTTGCTAAGGCTGAGAGAGTGTGTGTTGCCTAAGATTATCCTTCTTTCCCTTATTTTTTACATCCTTTGAAAAAAAAGGATTTGAAAGATTAGAGATTTGTGGATTTCCAGAACCTTCCAGGGATTTGGATCCGGATTCATAAAATTCTGGATTCATCCCACACCTAAAAAATATGTATTTTGAGTGTGGAGAAGCCCCAATGGGAAGAATCTTGGATTGACAAGAATCTTCGCAGTTGAGCACATAATCTGTGCAAAATTCACATATGGTTGTTTTGTGCAGGAAACAGCATTTTGCACAGAAATATTATCCATAGAAAATGCTGTTTTCTGCACAGAAAATGCTGTAATGGGGAGATTTGTTTTACATCAAGTTTACACATGGTTTATTTTGGATAGAACATTGCATTTTCTGCACAGGAACTAATATATCTGCACTGAAATATTATTTTCAAGCTGAAAATGCTGATTTCCATGCAAAATAGCCACACACAAATTTTCTGCAGAATAAGTACCACTTGTAAAAAATTCTACTTTTTGAAGACTTTCTTGCAGCAGGAAGAACATTCCCTTATTTGTTACTACCTTTGAGCAGAAAATTAATGAAGAATTACCTTCCTAGGATGTAACTCAGTGTCACAGCACACACTTTATACACAATAAATCCAGGTTTAATCCCTGGAATTAATTTCATAGGCCTGGGAAGATTCTAGTCTGAAACAGGAGCAACCCAAGGTATTTTGGTGCCTGGGGCAAAAAAACCAAATGACCCCTCACGCCGAAGTCAAAATAAATCACATTCTAAGCCAAACAAGTTATTTTGGCACCTGAGGTAGAGTATCTCCTCAGCGCTTCTACCCCTCTCCGTTCCTGACAGTTAAAAAAAAAAAGAGATCTTGGAAAAGTGATGTTTTTATGTACTGTAACTTCTAATATCCCCTAGTTTGGATCCCAGCAGATTCTGGAAGCTCTGATCCTAAAAGAGTAATCTCTCTAGGTTCGTCTAAAAATACAGCAATATTAATTAAACAATCAACAATTTTCTGCCCTTCCTTTGCACCTTGTACCTGATGTGCTTCATGGCAGGGCCAGCAGTGGCCAGAAACCCTGTAGTTTCTTGCACTGCCAGTCTGTGCAAGCAGTACTGAGTGATTCCAACCAATAATGCTGACTTGGGATAAGGCAACTTTCCATTAATCTAAGGTTAATAAGTTACACAGCCAATTTACAGGGCAAAAAGTGCTAGCAGTTTCCAGTCTTTTAAAATTTCTGGACAGCAACTATTCTTGTTAGCTTTTTTTCCTCTCTCTTTCTCTCTCTTTTTGTAAATTCTTTTTCTCCCTCTTTTTTGGTAGCACAATACCAATCTTGCTGCCTCCATGTTTCTCTCAAATGGGCTGGGCTGGGGGTGGGGACATTTGATTGTAATTCTGTCAAAAAATGAATACTTAAACATGTGATTGGCAGGTTGATTACAATAACACATATGATTAAACTCTTGGTGTGCTTGCATAACGAATGAGGGGACGTCTGTGGAGATTAACTGTGTTTTATTAACTCTTAGTGTATTACTGTTTAGAGTTTGCAAACTTAAAAAAACTGCAAAAGAATCAAAAAATCACCATGAAGTCCTGTTATTCAAAGTGGTATGTCTTTTGTTTAACTTTAAATAGGCAGGGAAAGAGATTGTAACTCGCAATCAGAAAATCAGTGAATTCAGCATTAAGTAAGCTAAACATTTTATTTACATGCGATATAAATTCTGGACTGCAGCTCCCTGAACTTCCTAGCCAACATGGTCCCTGGCTATTGGGCTGAAGTATTGTAGAAGCTGCATTCTGAACATGGGAGGGTGCTGTTGTGCTTACGTCTTGCTTCTGAATGACCACTCTGGGAAGAGAATGGTAGACCAAATGGGCTATTTTGGCCTGACCTATTAGGTCTTTCCTTATGTTTTTCTGAGGACGAACCTTTCTATTATTCCCAAAGTGTTGACTCAAAATGTTGCCATTGTATTTTACCTATTGGGTGTTTTATTCATACAGTGATCCTTGCAATAGGATGCAGCATGATGTAGTGGTTTGAGCACTGGAGTACGACTTTGGAGACCAGGGTTCGAATCCTTGTTCGGCCATGCAAACCCACTGGGTGACCTTGGGCAAGTCGCCTTCTCTCAGCCTCAAAGGAAAGCAAAGGCAAACCCCTTCTGAACAAATCTTGCCAAGAAAACCTTGTGATAGGTTCACCTGAGGGTCAGTATAAGTTAGAAACTTGAAGGCACAGAACAACAACAACAATATCAACAACAACAACACGTAGACCCAAAGGTTGTCTTTTTTTTAGCTCATGAACCCTCCAGGCTCCCTCAACCATCCTTTTTCTGTCTCCTCTCCACAGCAATCCATCTTTTAGCTGTAGCCCTTCTTTTTCATGTCATAGTATTTCTGATCTCTACACCTGACTGTGAAAGCTGGAAAGTGAAGAAAGCTGAGAGGAAGAGAACCAACCTATCTGAAATGCGATGCTGGAGGAAAGTTGTACAAATACCATGGACCGGCAAATATACAAATAAATGGTTCTGAAGAGTCAAGCCTCAACTCTAAGTAGAAGCCAAAATGACCAAACTGAGCCTATTGTACTTTGGCCATATCAGGAGACGACATGACACACTAGAAAAGATAATAATGCTTGATAAGGAAGGAGGCACTAGGAAAAAGAGACTGCATTATAGGTGGATAGACTCAATCAAGGAAGTCATGGCCTTGAGCTAGTAAGACCTTAGCAAAACTGATAATTATATGGTGTCTTGGAGTCATTCATTCATAGGATCATCAAAGGCAAAGCCAAGGCAAAGCCAATTTGGTGGCAGTTAACAAGCCCTGTTCACTCCAACTGTACTGTTCAATATAAAATATCAAAACCATAAGTAGGTTTCTGGGCACGTGTAGGTTTTGGTTTTGGCAGTGTACGTGGCACATGGAAAGTACCAAGAGCAGGCCCACTGCACTTGCCTGCCCCTCAATTATATAGGACATTTTTATGTGGGCTGGATACATACATATGGCATAAGAAAAGCAAAATGAAGGCATTCACCTCCCAATAAGAATCTAGCTCCATCCAATGAAATTTTCCTTCAACTCAAAAATTTCTAGCATTGTGATAACTTAACATTTCAGTCGAGCATTCAGAAATAGAGTTTAAGCATCCAAAGAAAAAGGGCAGGCAAAGATACCAAAGAAATGTATAGGCAGCAGACAAAAGACTTCTGGGTGCGAATGATTTTCAGTGTCTCACTCTCTGCAATGGTAGAGATTTTGGGACAAGGAAAATTTCATTGCGTGGACTGTTGTGTCACGCCACAGTGGTACAACAGTCATATCCAAGGAACTTGAATTCCTGCACTGTTTACCTGGGACATCAGCCCTTCTATGGGCAAAGATCCGGGATCACATCTTTCCACCAATATAATCTGAGTGCAAAAAGGAAGCCCATTCTTTCCTGGCTAGCCAATTTTACACTGTTATTCACTGCACAAGGGTGAGCTGCCACAAAGGTCGAAGGATTCAATGGGAACCAGGATAGGAAAGTGTAGTGATTGGGATAAATACTCTAATAGAAACAAGAGATAAATTATTATCCCTGCTCCTGAAATTAGAGCTGCAAGGAACAGGCTAGATAAATCCAATCTGAAATATTTCAGATCTTCCGATTAACTTTAAAAAGGGACTACAGTGGACCCTTGATATCTGCCAGGGTTTGGTTCGAGGATCCCCCTGGATACCAAACTTTGCAGATGTTCAAGTTTCACAATGTGCAATCATGTAGTAAAACGGCATCCCTTATATAAATTGGCAAAATCCAAGTTTGCTTTTTCAATTTTTTAAAAATATTTTCAAGCCATAGTTGGTTGAATCCATGGATACAGAATCCACAGATATGAAGTGTCGACTGTACATATATTTTTTAAAAAATACTTTTAATGTAAGAGCTCTTGCAAACTATGCCTAAGAAACAACCATTTCAAAAGTCATATATTCCCTTTTTTTCTCACATAAAAAAATCCCTATCTAAGGTGGTATTTGACTGACATACACACATATCTAAAAATAAAGTGTGACTTTTGCTTCATAATGACTGGATTATTTATACAGAAATTTATGCAAATTTAAGTTAATTTATTATTGATTACTAGCCTAAAACTCAACTGAATCAGTTAGGGTTTCTTCAGTCGAGAGACAGTCCTTACCCAGCTGTATGCAAACCTAGAGCAGATGTAATATTTTCTTCCAGTTACATCACGCTAAGAATAATATGAACAATGTTCATTGCAAGAAACATTTTGGTTCTTGTTCCTTAGGGGAGGGGACAATCTTTTTGTTCTTATTCTTATTGTAATGGTGTGAAGTTGCTTCAAAATAGGTTTCCCTGACATTAAAGGAAATTTACTTGCAGTTAAATGACTTACAGGTCGGGATGTGAATGTAAAAAGCTGTCTCAACCATCACGCAGACCAGAAGCACACCAATGTCCTTGGACTACAGCTTCCATCATCTACAGCTGCCTTATTGGAGTCAAACAACATCTGGAGAGCCATGGGCTTGCCATTCAAGATGAGGTTCTTCAGCATGAAAAGCAGCTTCTCCTGCTTGTTGTCATCACAGCTGTGTTGAACTGCAACTCCCATGCTAGCTGAGGATGATGGGAGTTGTAGACTGACAGTTCTGGATGACTCCTGTTTGGAAAGGGCCGACACAAAGCATCTCCAACAACTGTCTGTCTTCCCTTCCTAATGAATATCCAATAGATGCATTTTTCCAGTCCACTAGACAGCTTGCTCTATGTGCACCTTCATGACCAAGTTGCACACGGCCATATACTGTGACTGCCAGGTGGTTGATATTTGTTTCCCGTCATCTGTATTTTTAGAACCAGAAAAAGCTGGACATCTTGGAAATCTAAAATGGACCACCATATGTGATTGGTGGGTTGTGCTTGTCATCGTGGGTCACAAACTCTGTAAGCATAAAGCAAGGGGGTAGGAATTTAGTCTAACACTTATCTCAGTGGTTGAAGGCATGCCTATTAGTAGCAAAGGAGAATTAAAAAAAAAACCCTTCTCCCATCTCACTTCATTGTGCATGGCCCTAATTACTTAAAGAAGTCACTCTGATCAGTAAAGCATTATCACTAAAGGCCAAACCTGCTTCATTCAAGAGCTTTACATCCTCTTAGCTCCAAAGCATAGTAAATAATAAGTTTATAGATTCTGGGGTTATTTTTTAAATAGCATGTATTAAGAACACCACGAACATTTAATACAGTGATGTTTAGAAGTATGCTAATGGCCACAAGAAATTTTTCAAACCTCCATAATGCGCTTTAATCACCGGTTGGAGATCAAAAACCGCCATGTGATTTTATACAGCATGGGCAGCTTCCAGGACTGCCTTACATGGAAACAGATCAATGGCAAAATTGGTAGATACAGCAAAGCATTTGCAATAAAAGCTTTTTATGTATCTTGTTCAAAGCATGTAAGTGCCTTTTAGATCACTGATTGAACTGTAGACAGTATAAAGTGGAACCTTTTAATACTAAAATAAATTTCCAGAGTAAAAATTCCATTATAGGGAAAAGTGTTTTTGCTGCAGTGGGATAGATAATAATTCTTTCACACATAATGGGATTCATGAAATGTTTGATGATAAACAGAAGTCCTTTGTACTGCTATAGCAAGACTGTACTGCTTGTGTGGGCCTATATAAGATATATATTATGGGGGAAGATGTGTGATTTCTTCAAGAAGGTGATGAGAAGAAAGGCCTAATGGTGGGGCAGATGAGGGGAAAAAGTCACCATCATCAAAACAAATTTAGGAACATAACTAAAAGTAAGTATATAAGCTTTGATAGTGTCCCCGCTCCCCGCATCCTTTAATTTGGAATGATTTTGTTGTCCTAAAAATGTGCATAACTTGCCCATCTTTAAAAGGCCCCTTGGTTGAACTTCTTGAATTTCAATTGAAAAGCCAGTTGAACTTGCCTCTGATGAAGAAGGCTGTAGGCTATGAAAGCACTGGATTCTTTTGTTGTGTTTGGTGGGAAAAAAATTCATATCCTCATGAAATTGTCAAAGAGAACCATGCTTGCTTTGTGGGGATGGGGAGTCTTGTTCCAATGTAACATTTCACTATTGCATGATAGCTATTATGGTGAAAAGGCATTAATGGAAAAAGCAAGGAAAAATACATAATAAAACATGGCCAAGGGACAGACTCATACTCAGAAGACAACACTTATGGGCAGCTGCTGAAGGCTCCCCATCTCCTGACACCAGCTGCCATTGGCTTCCTTTTATTTGATGCTCTTCCAGTTGGTGTCAGGCAACTAATCCTGTACTTGCCAGCACTGCTCCTGAACATCTGTTCACCAACAGAAATAAATACAAAGAAAGGAACAATGCACCATGGAGGACATTGACAGGAAAGCCATCAGAAAGCTCCTAGTAAGGATCTTCAAACCTGGATTTGGCACTGTTTATGGACAGGAGGCATTTTTACCAAATTAGTGGGGAGTCCCCAGTTTTTATTGTTTATCTTGCACTCCTCCAGTCACCCCTACACTTTTCAAACCCCTTTTAGTTGTGTGTGTTGGCAATGGCCCTGTTCAAGCATTCAGAACCACAGCAGGTTAAGTTGTGGCCCTCCATATCCAAGACTGCAACTCCCAAAGTTCTTCATCACTGGTTCTGCTGGCTAGGTCTGATGAGAGTTGAAGTCCAACAGTACCTGGAGGATATAGTCACAGTTATACCTGACAAAGAGGAGGGATGGTGAGGAGGATGCAAGTACCACCTCTTCCCACCACAATTTTTCTCATCTTTCATGCTGAGAGACATTTTCTGATGGTGAGAACCTCTCTATCCATGAATTTTTTCCCCTCAAATTAGAATGTAATTCCATATTAATAGAAAGTCTCTACAGATTGCTCTCTTTCCTTGAGAAATTCATTCTCTACACTTGGAAGTAGACAAAAACAGTAGTGGAATGTAGTGGTGGATGAAAGTAGCTCACTCATCCTTGTCCCCTTTTTTCACATGTTTACACTCAGAGCTTAGAAAAAAGAACTTTTTTTTGTTCCACAAATCCCAGAATATGGAAGTTGTAATTCCCCCCGCCCCCAAAAACTTTAGTATATAGAATCACATGGTTAAGAACACCTGAGCAGGGTTAATATCAACTATTATTTGGCACCTGGTATCCACCTTTATTTTGAACCGTACCATTCTATTTCTGCCCCTTTCTCTGGCCCTCTCTTAAATGTGGATATTTATTTTCTGGTCCTTTGTCTCATACTAAGTGTACTAATTAGCATTTTCTTACTGTTACAATTAATGAAGAGGGGCTGTTAAACCTTCCTAGGGATGTCAGTGGTGCAGGGCATGCAACTCCTTGAGTGGCAGCACTGGCAGTGCCAGGACTTGGCAGTGCTAGCCAAAGCTACAGCCTTTAAATCTGGCTGACTGAAGGCCGTTTGTGTGATAGCCAAACTTGATTTTGTAGCATGGAACACAGAGCAGCTGCTTGTTAATGCTGCTGGGGTTTGTAATAATGTAAAACAGTCTCAGAACTCAGAGAGGATTGATGTAATGGTTGCTGAATGTCATAAAGACACAGACCTCTGCCCATGCAGATTGTCTTCATGTGGTTTCTCCTGTGGCTAAGAAAGCTTTGTGAGATGTTATGGTGATCCACCTTACTGCGCACGGCAAACAAATCTCTTCTTACACTTTTCTCATCAGGATCTTTACTTAGAGTCATAGAATCATAGAAATGTAGAATTGGAAGAGACCACAGGGGCCATCCAGTCCAACCCCCTGCCATGCAGGAACACCCTCAAAGCACTCCCGACAGATGGCCATCTACCCTCTGCTTAAAAACCTCCAAAGAAGGAGACTCCACTACACTCCGAGGCAGCAGATTCCACTGCCGGACAGCCCTGACCATCAGGAAGTTCTTCCTGAGGTTCAGGTGGAATCTCCTTTCCTGCAGCTTAAATCCATAGCTCCTTGTCCTGGTCTCTGGAGCAGCAGAAAACAAGTCCTCTCCCTCCTCTACATGGCATCCCTTCAAATATTTAAACATGGCTACTATGTCCTCTCTTAACCTTCTCTTCTGCAGACTAAACATACCCAGCTCTCTATCCTCATAGGGCATGGTTTCCAGGCCTCCTACCATTTTGGTCGCCCTCCGCTGGACTTCCTCTAGCTTGACCATGTCTTTCTTGAATTGGGGTGCCCAGAACTGGACACAGTATTCAAGATGAGGTTTAACCAAAGCAGAGTAGAGTGGTACCAGTACCTCCCTCGATCTAGACATCATACTCTTACTGATGCAGCCGAGAATTGCATTGGTTTTCTTGGCTGCTGCATCACACTGCTGACTCATGTTCAGCTTGTGGTCTATTAAGACTCCTAGATCCCTTTCACGCATACTGCTATCCAGCCACGTGTCCCCCATCTTATATTTCTGTATTCCATTTTTTCTACCTAAGTGTAGGACCTTACACTTCTCTCTGTTGAATTTCATTTTGTTAGCCTTGGCCCAGCTCTCCAACCTATCCAGGTCATTTTGAATTTTGATCCTGTCCTCTGGCGTATTAGCAACCCCTCCCAATTTGGTGTCATCTGCAAATTTGATGAGCATGCCCTCTATTCCTTCATCCAAGTTGTTGATAAAAATATTGAACAGCACTGGGCCCAAGACAGAACCCTGTGGCACCCAGCTAGTCACTTCTCTCCAGGATGAAAAGCAGCCATTCGTGATCACCCTTTGGGTTTGGTTGGTTAACCAATTACAAATCCAACTAACAGTAGCCCTGTCCAGTCTGCATTTTACTAGCATCGTTGCAAGAATGTCATGGGGAACTTTGTCAAAGGCCTTACTGAAATCGAAATATGCTACATCCACAGCATTCCCTCCATCTATCAAGCTAATAACTCTATCATAAAAAGAGACAGAATCATAGAAATCTAGAGTTGGAAGAGACCACACAGGCCATCCAGTCCAACTCCCTGCCATGCAGGAACACCCTCAAAGCAATCCCGACAGATGGCCATCAAGCCTCTGCTTAAAAACCTCCAAGGAAGGAGACTCCACTACACTCCGAGGCAGCATATTCCACTGCCAGACAGCCCTGACTGTCAGGAAGTTCTTCCTGAGGTTCAGGTGGAATCTCCTTTCCTGCAGCTTGAATCCATTGCTCCTTGTCCTGGTCTCTGGAGCAGCAGAAAACAAGCCCTCTCCTTCCTCTACGTGGCAGCCCTTCAAATATTTAAACATGGCTATCATGTCCCCTCTTAACCTTCTCTTCTGCAGACTAAACATACCCAGCTCTCTAAGTCTATCCTCATAGGGCATGGCTTCCAGGCCTCTCACCATTTTGGTCGCCCTCCTCTGGACTTGCTCCAGCTTGTCAATATCCTTCTTGAATTGGGGTGCCCAGAACTGGACACAGTATTCAAGATAAGATTAGTCTGGCATGACTTATTTTTGAGAAATCCATGTTGACTTCTTGTGATTACTGCGTTGCTTTCTAAGTGATTAGAAACTGACTGCTTAATGATCTGCTCCAGGATCTTTCCGGGTACTGACGTCAGGCTGAGTGGGCGATAATTATTTGCATCCTCTTTTTTTCCCTTCTTGAAGATGGGGACAACATTTGCCCTCTTCCAGTCGGCTGGAATTTCTCCTGTCCTCCAAGATTTCTCAAAGATTATAGCAAGCGGTTCCGAAATGACCTCTGCCAGCTCTTTTAATATCCTAGGATGCAATTCATCTGGCCCTGGAGACTTGAATTCATCCAGTGTGGCCAGGTATTCCTGTATCACCTCTCTACCTATTATGTGCCTCATTTCCCCTGCTTCCTCACCTGCTCCCCAACCACCAGGTTGAGCGCTTGTATCCTTCCGGGAAAAAACTGAGGCAAAGAAGGTCTTAAGTAGTTCTGCCTTTTCTCTTCCCCTGTGAGTAATTCACCATCTTCTCTGTGCAGCGACCCTATTGTCTCTTTCTTTTTTCTTTTGCTGTGGACATATTTAAAAAAGGCCTTTGTATTGTTTTTAATGTCTTTGATTAGCTTAAGTTCGTTCTGTGCTTTAGCCTTTCTGACTTCCTCCGTACATCTCCTAGCTACTTGCTTAAATTCTTCTTTGGTCATTTCCCCCTTCTTCCATTTCCTGTACATGTTTCTCTTAACACTTAGCTCAGCTGTGAGTTCTTTAGTCAACCATTCTGGTTTCTTCAGATGCCTTCCATTTCTCCTCCTTATTGGCACAGTTTTAGACTGTGCCTTCAGTATCTCCTTTTTAAGGAACTCCCATGCCTCCTGAACTCCTTTCCCTTTCACTATTCTTGACCACGGAATTCCCGCCAGCAGCTCCCTAAGTTTACAGAGGTCTGCTTTTTTAAAATCTATGATGAGTGTCTGGCTACACTTATCTTCTCTTTCCCACTGAATGCCAAATTCCAACAGGGCATGGTCACTCCCCCCTCAAGATCCAACCACTTCTACCTCATTAACAAGGTCATCCCTGTTGGTCAGGATCAGATCTAGAATATTAGATCCCCTTGTGGGCTCTTCCACCTTCTGGACCATGAAATTGTCTGCAAGACAAACAAGAAACTTGCTGGACCTTGCTGTCTTGGCAGAGTTTTACCGCCAACATACATCCGAGTAATTGAAATCTCCTATTATTACTGTATCTCTCCTTTTTGAATGTGCAGTCATTTGGTTGAGGAAGGCGTCATCAAAGTCCTCAGTCTGGGTTGGAGGTCTGCAGTAAACCCCCACCAGAATACCCCTATTGTTTCTTGCTCCCTTAATTCTTACCCAGATGCTCTCAACCTGGCTTTATGGGTTTAAGTCCTGGATCTCTTAATCCCCTTGTCTTCCACTAGTGCCTGTGTATAACAGCTACTATTCCAGGCTTTTGGTTTCTACTTCACTATAACTCTGGCACTAGTGATGAGGTCAGTGTGGATATGATGAATAACAAACATAGTTGATGTGGTATTTTATTCACTTCTTATCATAGGCCACTACACTGACATGCATGGTTACTGGCACCTTGTATACTTAACAAAAAAACAACCAATCTAGGTCTTAAAACATAAACACAATCTTCCCTCAGAGTCTTTCTTCCTGTTTACTCTCCAAAGAATTCAGTTCCTATGTCCTCAACTGTATTCTTCAAAAAACTGTCCCTATCTCCCATTCTCACTGGCCGTCCAGGTGTTTGCCTGATTTTACAAATAGCTAAAAAACTGGGGAGACATGGTGGCCCTATGGTCCAAAATGTCTACTACACTTTCATGTGTGTGAGAAATGCTTTGAATAGAACTTTCTAATCATGTTAAACTAAGTATGGTTCCAGAAACTCCATGTTTGGAAATCCCTATATCACTGTGAAGGTCTAATTTCAAGGATATTTTACAGCAAGGATTACTTCCATGCTCAGGTTCTATTTTTGCCCTAAACATGACTAGGGGTGTATGCACAGCACACAACCATAGCACTATGATCCCACCCTAACTTGCACTGTCCACCCTATGGACGTGTAGTTTCACGATGTATTTAGAATTATCTGTTGGGCAACACTAATACTGTTGTTCAAAGGAATGCACCAGAGCAAGAATGGTAACTATAGGGCCCTCCAGACGTTAGATTGCAATTTCCAGCATTCTCTGTCATTAAATATACTGCCTAAGGCTGCTGGAAGTTGCATCTACGATATAGAGGGTTGCATGATTCATACCTCTGAACTAGAGAATTATAAGTACTTCACCAAATCATGAATCCCAAAATTCAATAAGATAGTGACATGGCAGTTAAAGTAGTATCAAAACGCTAAAATTGGATGGTATAGACAGCTGAACAAGATTTGTCTCACCGCATTGTCCCAACAGCACCTTCCTTCTCTCTTGTTCACCCAAACACGATCTATATTATACAATGAACATACACAATAGTATGATTTATATAATTTCACAGACATCTCTTACAGGTAGAATGTTATTCACACCTAGATCAGCACTACAGTTCAAGAAAGAGAAAACTAGTCAGACAGCTTTATAAATGAAGAGTACTATCTCTCTTAAATAAAGTTAGACAGGCATATCAATATAGGAGATTAAATGTAAACGTATCAAAAGGGTGGAATGCCTCCCCTTTAGCAATCTACCAGACATTTTTTGTCTTTAGTCATCTTTAAAAACCTTATTGCTCCAAGAGGTTATAGTGTTTGTGTTTAAATCTACTATTCTATATGAGCTGCTTTTTGTGGATCTGAACGTGTGTTTTGTCTTAATTTTATATACTACGTTTAAAGGATTTTTCAGAAAGGCATTATCTTCTGTGTGGATAGGATCATGCAACTTTGTCACTATGCTTAATCTCAACGATGCTAGGAATTTCTTATTGCTGACCTGTACTTGTACCCCTTCTGTGGCAATTCTGCAATATCTGAAAATGAAATGTATGTTTATGGTTCTGGACTCTCCATCCCCTTCCACAGGGCCCAAGCACACGGGTCTTGAACAGCCAGTATGCCTCCACAGTCTTTTCTCAACACATCTCCATTCTTTCTTTTTGCTATTTTCATACAATAGCAAGCCTGACAAAGAGTACTAGAAAGCTTATTAGTTCATGCTATGTTTTTATTTGCATTTCTTTCACACTACACAATTATAACACTTTGATATCACTTGAACTGTCAGAGTTACCTTCTATTTAATCTTGGGATTTGTAGTTTTATGACGTATTCAGAATTCCTTTATCACAGAGCTTTAGTGCCACACCAAATCACAATTCCCAAAATTCCATAGGATGCAGGCATAGTTGTTAAAGTGGTATCAAAGTGCTATAACTGTATAGCATGAAAGAGACCTTGATCTTTCATTCTACCAACACAGCAGGACACATTTTACAAGGAGAACAAAAACACCTTTGCCTGTGCTTTTTCCACAGCAAAAATTATTATTTATCTCTGCAAGCTGAGATGACAGACCAAATAGCTAGATGGCCTAACTGTTTCATTCCCATATGAGAACACCAGTGGTGGTGAATGCTAACTTCATAAAACTTACTTCACCTTTTGCCACACTTGCTGGTCATGTGCAAAAAAAAAGAAAAGCATTATGGCTATACCCCTTCATTAAAGATACTTTTCATTTCCATATACAACACAATTCTGTAAGATTCATTCATTTTATTATATCTCCTTTTCTGCCCCAAATCAAAATCCTCTCTTTGCACAGAAATGCTAAACACTGTTTCTCAAATAATTCCCACCCAGACTTAAATTATAAGTTCACTAATATTCATGTAGTAAAAAACTCCAGGATATCACTGGATCTGTCTTTAAAATTGTGATCCAAAGCACACTTATCTAAATCCAATGGGATTTATTTCTGATCAGACATGTACAGGACCACACTGTAAGGCATAACTCACAGCGAATCAGTTCAGTGAAGTTTATACAAACTTTAAAAAATAACTTTAACAAAATCAAATTGCATTCTTTTTTTAAAAAAATGGGTGAGTCATGAGTACAGCAGGGAGAATCAGTCCCTCCAGCTGTTGTTGGACTACAACTCCCATCAGCCACGGACTGGATTCATCAGTCATCTAGCAGAGGGTGGGCAAGGTGCAACCTTCCACAAGTTTTTTGTTTTCTTTTTTGGGTCCACAATGCCCTAAACTGATAAACTGATAAACTGAAAAATGGGGGCCCTGGTGGTGCAGTGGTTAAATGCCAGTACTGCAAGCCACAAGGTTGTGAGTTCGATCCTGCCCGGCTCCAAGGTTGACTCAGCCTTCCATCCTTTCGCAGGTTGGTAAAATGAGTACCCAGCTTGTTGGGGGCATGTATAGAAATGTATCGAAATACATGCTATTAGTAAGTTGTTCGCCACCTCGATCCATATGGATCCAAAAAGAGGCCCAGAGAGGGTCTCAACTGGGATCAAAAAGTAAAACAAAGTTAATGTAATAAACGGTGCTTGGTAGTGTCTGTCTGACTAGGAAAAATAATTTTCGGTTTTCAAAACTCATTTTTCAATAAATTGTACAACAGCTGTACACATGAATATCTGCTTGCCATTATTTTTCCTAGACTTCTAGTTTCAGAGCTACTTATCATAACTGAATGCAGAGGCAATTACTTAATATGATAAAAGAGTAGATAAACTTATGTAGTCTTACAAATACAACTGGACCATTCAGGCCAACCATAAATAATAATGCTGCAGCCCCAAGATGAATCATAGAAATGTAGAGTTGGAAGAGACCGCAGGGGCCATCCAGTCCAACCCCCTGCCATGCAGGAACACCCTCAAAGCACTCCCGACAGATGGCCATCAAGCCTCTGCTTAAAAACCTCCAAGGAAGGAGACTCCACTACACTCCGAGGCAACAGATTCCACTGCCGGACAGCCCTGACTGTCAGGAAGTTCTTCCTGAGGTTCAGGTGGAAGCTCCTTTCCTGCAGCTTGAATCCATTGCTCCTTGTCCTGGTCTCTGGAGCAGCAGAAAACAAGCCCTCTCCTTCCTCTACATGGCATCCCTTCAAATATTTAAGCATGGCTATCATGTCCCCTCTTAACCTCCTCTTCTGCAGACTAAACATCCCCAGCTCTCTAAGTCTATCCCCATAGGGCATGGCTTCCAGGCCTCTCACCATTTTGGTCGCCCTCCTCTGGACTTGCTCCAGCTTGTCGATATCCCTCTTGAATTGGGGAGCCCAGAACTGGACACAGTATTCAAGATGGGGTCTCACCAAAGCAGAGTAGAGAGGTACCAGTACCTCCCTCGATCTAGACACCATACTCCTATTGATGCAGCCAAGAATTGCATTGGCTTTCTTGGCTGCAGCATCACACTGCTGACTCATGTTCAGCTTGTGGTCTATGAAGACTCCTAGATCCCTTTCACACGTACTGCTACCCAGCCACGTGTCCCCCATCCTATATTTGTGGATTCCATTATTTCTGCCTAAGTGCAGGACCTTACACTTCTCTCGGTTGAATTTCATTTTGTTCGCCCTGGCCCAGCTCTCCAATCTATCCAGGTCATTTTGAATTTTGATCCTGTCCTCTGGCGTATTAGCAACCCCTACCCTAGAGAAATTTTGGGAAAAGAAAATAATTTGGCAGGAGCAGGTGCACCGGCTCTCCAAGGCGTCCCTCATTTCCCACAGCTGCTCACCCCTGATTTAAGGGCCACAGAACTTACACACCAGTGCTACTGAGATGTGAAACTCAGGCACATGCTCGTTGCACGGAGAAAAGAACAATTAAGTACAGTTTTCTAGGCACAGAGAAGACAGCAGCCCCAACACCCCTTAAGAACAAAAAGATGGGTGTTGCAAAGCGACAACGCGGATCCATCTCTTGGCCCGCAAACTGTTGTTGTTGTGTGCCTTCAAATCGTTTCTGACTGAGGGCCACCTTAGGGCGGAATCACCACGAGGGCCATTTCCGCACGAGGCTGTGATAGCGCGATGATTCCACTTTCAACCTCCTCTGGAATCCTGGGGTTTGCAGTTTCGGGAGGGGCCGTCCGGCCCCTCCCGAAACTGCAAACCCCAGGATTCCAGAGGACGCTGAAAGTGGAATCATCGCGCTATAACAGCCTCGTGCGGAAATGGCCGAGGTTTTCTGGGGACTGAGAGCAAGGCCATTTCTGCACTAGACTGTCAAAGCGCTATTATTCCACTTTAAACCTCCCATGGAATCCTCAAAGGCCCCTCCCGAAACTGCAAACCCCAGGATTCCAGAGGACGCTGAAAGTGGAATCATCGCGCTATAACAGCCTCGTGCGGAAATGGCCGAGGTTTTCTGGGGACTGAGAGCAAGGCCATTTCTGCACTAGACTGTCAAAGCGCTATTATTCCACTTTAAACCTCCCATGGAATCCTCAAAGGCCCCTCCCGAAACTGCAAACCCCAGGATTCCAGAGGACGCTGAAAGTGGAATCATCGCGCTATAACAGCCTCGTGCGGAAATGGCCGAGGTTTTCTGGGGACTGAGAGCAAGGCCATTTCCGCACTAGACTGTCAAAGCGCTATTATTCCACTTTCAACCTCCCATGGACTCCTCAACCCCCTCCCTAAACTGCAAACCCCATGAGGTTGAAAGTGGAACAATAGCGCTATAACAGGCTAGTGAGGCAGCGGCCTAGGAACGCCCGCCTCCTTTCTCCTCCCTCCCTCCCTCTCTCTTCCTTCCCCGGCTCAAGCCACTCACTGGTGGCCAAAGTTTCCACACAAGCACCGCCCGCGCGGACGACGAAACCGGAAGTCCTCTGCGCGCGGCAACTCTGAACTTCCGTCCTGCAGTTTCCGGCGTGGAGTCGCTCCTTGGCGCTTGCGGGCGGCATCTTCTGAGGCGGCGGCGGCGGCTGACAGGCTCCCCCTCAGCTGGCGGGGTCTTCCGGCCCGGCAGCTCCTTTAGGTATGAGTTCGAATACGGCCCGTGTCTCTTTACCGTTTTTCCTCAGCGTCCCTCCATTCCCGTCCGTGTAGCCTCGGGCGGTTTTGGTTCCGAAGGCGGCAACACCCCTCCCGAACAGGGTCTGACAGGAGGAGCAACGGCTCTCTCTCCTGCTCTGCCGTTCCGTTTCTACTCCCCCCCCCCCGTTTCCTTCCACAACAGCCGAACCGGATTCCTCGACTCCTCCGGCTCCCAAAGGCCAATGTCTGGATCAGAGCTGGGGAAAATTACCATTTTGGACCGCAGCTCCCAGAATCCTCAACCTTGCGCGGCCAGCTTTTGAGAACGGCAGCCCGCAGAAGTAACTTTTTCCAGGTTCTGCTTTGGAGCGGCTTCTCAGGTAGCGCTGCAGAGGAGAGAGGGGGAAGTTCTTGCTTTCCTTGGTTCCGGTCTTCCTTCCATAAATAGGGATAAAATCTTTTTTTTTTTAAAAAATGAGAATACGAATACAGGCCTCCCTTCCCCAGATGTTCTGGGCGATTGCCGCTCCCATCATCCCCACCTAAGTTGGAGATAATGGGCTTTGTAGTCCAAAACCAGCTAGAGCAGTCCTGCTTCGGAACATCAGTAATTAGACTTTTCTTTGTGTTTTTACTAAAATTTGAAATCAATAGGGCTTCTGCAGCTTACTGACTTTCAGAAGTTTTTGATCACAGCTCCTGTTAATTGGTTTATTGCCAGTGGTCATGCTGTAGATCAGTGGTCCTCAACCTTCCTAATGCCGCGACCCCTTAATACAGTTCCTCATGTTGTGGTGACCCCCGACCATAAAATTATTTTCGTTATTTATTTATTTATGTATTTATTTATTATTTTAGTTAGTTAGTTAGTTAGTTGGTTATTTCCAACATCGAATAGATTGGAAACACTGCCCAAAATCACTGCTCTGGATAGACTTCTAATGCCTAAAAACTGGCAACCCTTCAGTATATGTATTTTCCGATGGTCTTAGGCGACCCCTGTGAAAGGGTTGTTCAACCCCCAAAGGGGTCGCGACCCACAGGTTGAGAACCGCTGCTGTAGATGGAAGTTCAGAATGTCTGGGGCCACTAAGACCACTAAGGCTGTAGTAGAGGGAGAACCTCATACAGCTGCTTTGAGGTTGTCTGGGGATGGAGAAGTAGTACAGGCATTCTTCAGTTAACAAAGTTTCTGACAAAGAAGTTTTTCTCTCCTTGTTCTCTGTCTAGCTGGAATTTTTTACGAGTATCAGCACTGGGAGGATGATGAAGAAGGATTGGGGAAATTCAGACTTTGTGTCAAGTTGCAGCAAAGAGTGCAGTTAACACTTTTGCTGATTCTGCAGTGTGTGCCAGTCTGTAAAAGGCGAGATACATACACAGCATACATGAACAGAGTGAAATAGAGTGAAAAGGGGAAAGCAGATGAACTTGTTTCACCAGTTCCTCTCCCTTGTTAAAAAAAGCATGGATAAGAATAGTGGAGGTGGGGTTGACAGAAAGAAAAACCATCCCTGGTTGCATTTTGGAAGCAGGATTCAAGTGGTATGTAGAAATCTCAACATATTTTTCTTATGCAAGGCTCCCCTGACCTGGTTGTTTTATTCCACATTTATGTGCTGTTCTGAATAAAAAGTTTCCCAAAACATATTGAGGTGCTCTCTTTTTA
This sequence comes from Ctenosaura bakeri, assembly GCA_948474755.1. Classification (NCBI taxonomy): domain Eukaryota; kingdom Metazoa; phylum Chordata; class Lepidosauria; order Squamata; family Iguanidae; genus Ctenosaura; species Ctenosaura bakeri. Next base: position 82,535 of record CAOLHI010003089.1, on the reverse strand, counting down.
TGTGGTATAGGAACCTGTCCCTACTCTGTCCATGTTATTTCTGCCTCTGGTATAAAATGTTCTCTTTAAGAAGTATTGGCCAGGAACACATGTGCTTTGTTAACTAGGGTAGACCTGTATATCCTGTCTGCATTGAGTTGCTTTGGGAGACTTCAGATGTGCCTTGCTTTCAGAGTTCTTCTTTCAGACCAATGGTGCTTGGCTACTTGTGAAAAGGGAGCAACCTCCTGAAATAAACAACAGTTTGTGGTGGATTAGAGTACTACCAAATGAGAAAGGATATCAGCTGTTGAGTCATTCTGTGTTCCCACTCAGCAGAACCCTTGTATTCAAAATATATTAGAGGCATGTTCATTTTAGGTCTACTCAGTGTAAAAACATGTAGTCAGAAATGGCTGCTTAGGAAGAAGGAAGGGAATACCAAAAATAATGACACCGAAGAGTCGGTTCTGGTTCTGTTCAGGTTAGAGTATTATGATGCACATTGGTTGTCTTTGAACAGTGTTTAGAGTAGAGGAGCTAGATTATTTTTTTGTAGAAGGAATTCCAGACACGTAGTAAAATGTTAGAGGGTGGATAGAAAAAGTATTTGCTACCTTTCAAAGCAGTCTGTCTCGTTGTTAACATAGCTCTTACCCTAAAAGTTGTACCTAAAGATTTAAACATTTGATGGTATTCCTTCCTTCCAGTGTTGGTCTGAGCCCTAGATTAGGTTCAGAACATTTTATGCCATCCAGTGTTATTGTAGCTGATTTGGTTACCAGTGTGCCTCTGAGTTCAGTTCCATTTTGCCCTTGTTCAGTTCCCAGGGGTCTTGAGTTTATTTTAAGTTTCAGTATGAACTTTTCTGTACTCTGTTCAACAATGAAGAGCCTACTTAAGGTCTTAGTTGTTGAATGGAGGACATTGAGGCAGTGCCAGCTCCACTTATTTTCTGAAGTATGGTAACTAGGGTCCCATAAATGGTCCCTCTTAATTGTGGCACTTAGGTTCTGTAACACTGCTGGCAAAGAGCTCTGCTTTTCCAGTTGAGTTGTTGGCCTTTCAGGATGCAGAAAAAATGTGTGTTTTCAGGAAAGACTTTGAGATGATTTAGAACTTATTTTTGGTTTCTGTGACTTTGTGTTGTTATGGATTATATGGGTCTTGAGTATATTAGTGTTGGCTGCCCTGAATGTTTTATGGAAAGGCAGATGTTTTAATAAAATAATTTGTGTTGTGGTTCTCAGGTGTTAGTTTAAGTACTGAGGGACACCAGAAGCAGTGCCTTCTAAGCAGTGTTTAGGTGTTCTTCATGTGTAGCCTCTACACATGGAGAATACCACCATATAGAGCTAAAGTAGTTAACTGTACAAAACTTTAGTCTCATTGCAGCCCATGTATCTTTCCATATTTCTCTTTGTGTTCTCTAGAAGCAGAGGCTGATAGTTATGAAATCGAAGTCATATTTTAAGGTACCCTTGTTTATAAAGAACAAATATTCATAAGGTGAGACTTAAGCAAGTTGTGGTTTTCATGAAAAGCATAGAAAAGGAGAATGTGATATTACACAGATAGATACAGTAGTTGATTATTCTGCTGATACAACTGACACCATCACTTTCAGTCAAGATCTGGATCCCTGACTCTGTGGTAACTTAGCAATCTGTGGCTCCTATGGCCAACCCAGTAATAACAGTATAGTGTAGGACTTGTTCTGTCATATAAATAATGCTTGACCAGAAAATATCTAATTGTGTGTGCTGGACCACATGGGCAGTTTTGGTGAACTTGGGGGGTCATTTTTCACTCCTTGAAACCTGTTACAAGCAGTGTCACACTCTGAAAAGGAAAATGAAGTGACCAGGAAGTCATCTTTCATTTTTTTAAAAGATATTTTATGCAAAATATACTGGTTCTACATGCTTGTTTTACAGGAGAATCATGCTTCCTGGAGTCTTCTAGGAGTGTAATTCTCCCTTTCTATAGGGGAAAAAAGTCTGTTGCGAGGATAGTTGACCTCTGGAAGATGGATATGGCCTATGTGTTGCTAACACCAGCATTAGGCATTTTAGTTCAGGATCTGTATGATCCTCAGTCAAAAAACAGCTTAACATATAGAATGTCCCAGGTTCAGTCCGTGGCAGGCTTAGTTAAGAGAGCAGAGTGGACAACAATGAGAGAGACCTTTGTCTTGGACCCTGGAGAGCTACCTCCAGTTAGTGGTGGTTTATCTGTCAAAGATACTTTAACAGTAGCTTGCTGTACTGGCAGGTGCTTAGATTAAATGACCCTGGGTTTCCCTTCCAGCTCTGCTGTTCTGTAATTGTGAGTTGCCCATTCTAGGCTTGATAAACAGCCTGAGGTAAGGAAACATCCCTATAATGACATGATACCTCAGTCATTTGAAAAATATCTTGCCATTATTTATGTTTGCTGAAAGTCTGCTGTTCATTATTATCAATATTTTATCCATGGAACTGCAGATTCTGACATCACGAAGTCATGCTCATGTATTTTTTATCTCTTTTAGTGCAATTCACATATTTAGATTTTGGACCTCTCTTTTGCTTAGCGGGATCAAATGGAAACATGGAGATGGCATAAAATGTTCTAGTGGGATAATCTAATCTAGATCTGGTTACAGCGTTATAGGCTGGAGGGAGAGGATTTGAGATCTTTAGGAAGAACTTCTGGAAGGGAGGAACTGTTTAACAGTGGGTTAGGCTGCCTGAGAAAGTGGCACATTCTTCTTTGTTGGAGTTTTATAAGTAGAGGCTGGATGGCCATCTCAGTGATTTTTTAGTTGTGAATTTTCTGCCTTGGGGTTGGACTGTATGACAATAGATATCATTTCCAACTCACAAAATTCCATGATTATGTGTGGTCATATAAGCAATGTGTTTAAAGATTTGGGTATTTCCACATTGAGCAGGTTGTTGTGAGATGAATAATTTACCAATTCGGATGCATTGGCTGGTAGTAATACTGTAGTAATAGTCATGCTGCTTTTCAGGTAGGCTCAGTAACATCCTAAATAGGATAATTTGGGAATAGGAAAGGGGGGCTTTGCAGTAACATAATGGTGAAAGATAGGACTTTTGGAAGTGCTGCTTTTTTAGTTTGTGAATCAGAGTTACTATATCTGAAACGTGCTAATAATCAGCACTGTAGTGAGGCTGCCATATTGACTTCTGGGTTATTTTTTTCACTCATGTAAATTAGAGAATGGGTGTGGAATCTAAGTAAAATTCTAGCAGTTCTTTACTGAAGTAGAGACTATTTTTTCCCTTTTTTGGCCAGGAGCCTCAGTGCAAGGTTGCCATCCCATTTTCCATAAGCTGAAAAGTTAGGTGATATGTATGATGAATTTTTATTTTGAAGGAAAGGGTGGCATAATGGTGAAACTAAAAGCAAAATCTGTTCTACTGTGCATAGATTTTATGGAAGACAGTTCATGGAAAAAGTATCTTGCTAATCTGAGCAGCAGTTTGCTCTGATTCAGCCATGGCCTCCATAGGTACTTAAACAGTCTTCTTTAACAAGATGCATTCCATATGTGTTGGATTACAACTAGCATCATCCCTAGCCAGGAGAATTATGATCTCTAAAGGACAAGGCATACATTCAGTTTACAGTTGGTGGTACATGCTTTAACAGCCCTATATGGCAGCACTAATGTTAGAGGATTATGACAAGAGTAAGTACGAGAACTCCTTATTGCTCCTGGTCCGCTAAGAAGACCTAGCTCAAGGAAGGCAAAGTAGAACCAGGGATGAGAGAAGGTACTGTGTGCCAGTTCTTGCTTACTACTACATATGTGTCAGCTAAAGCCAAATTGTGAAAGAGCATGGGGAGGCTTATAAAGAAACCAAATGAATAATGTTAAAATATTATCTTTATGCCATTCTTCACAACATTGATGTAACTTTGTGAGTGAGCATGTTCTACATAGCAAATATTTTAAAAATTATAAAGCTATGCAGGGCTTGTTTCCATTCTGGCTGAATCCTTGTACACAATGTAAATTCAGAAGAATATAACTTGGCAGGCAAAATACAATTTGTGTCTGAACTATCTAAGAAAGTAATATTCTGTCTCAATTGTGTAGAAATTCTAAGAAGTTATTGGTGGGGGTTGTCTGTGTATAGTGAATGCTAGGGAGGTTAACATGTTCCTTAGACCATGGAAGAACAGACACCTTAACCCATCATAAAAGTGACTATTTACTTACCTAGCAATACATTGAACAATAACATGGGGTAATGGTTGTACAGTTATATCAAGTGGTTCTGTCATCTGAATGGTCACAATAGCAGTTTGAGATCTGTGTCTTGGCTGGAGATAGATATATGCTTTACAAAGTGAAGATTTTTTTTGTATTGCTCTTCATGTGAAAAGCAGAAGATGGCTTTGTTCAGGATTCTATTACAAAGAGGCAGTTTTGTCCTAGAAATAAACAAACAGTAAGCACTCAGAGCATTAAAGTTCTTGAACTAAAATTTACATGGCATTTATTTTACTACTCCATATTTTGTTGTGGCAGGATATATTGAAAGGGAAGTGAAATATGCATATTAAATAACTAAAAACAAGTGACATTGTGGAATAAATGTGATCTCTTTCAGTTTGTTTTTTTAATTTAGCAAATATGCCTAATGTAAAGAAGACTGCTGGAAAAAGAGGTCCTCCAAAGCGGAAGCTTGCAGAAGAATTCCCTCCAGGAGAAATTTTTACTGACCTATTAAAAAAAGATTGGAAGCTTGGCCCGGTTATAGGCAAAGGTGGTTTTGGCTGTCTGTATCTTGGTAAGATTGATCTTTTGAGCCTTGCATTTATTCATTGAGGAAGAAAACTCGTAATAATTATAAGGAACAGAAGCAGTAAAATTTATTGTGGACACATTTTAGCTAAAGAGAAGTGCGTTAACATTTTTCCTCTTCAGAATGGTCTAAATCAGAGGTGTACGTAACATTTTTTGTTTAGAAGCATTTTGCTTTGCATGCCCCTGCTACATTTCTGTTGTGTATCCCATATTTATACATCACCGTCATGCTGTGCCCAGCCTGTTTTTCCACTTTTACCAAACCTTAATTCCCTCAGTAAGGTGGATGGAGAACTTCTGTGTTCCTTGCAGACTACTTCTGAAGGTTGCAATACTTCTATGGGCAGAAAAAATCTTACCTTTTTCCAAGATGGTCAAGTAAGCATCTCCTTCTCTTAATTTAAACAAAGGCAAGCTGCTGCAGTTAGTAACTTAGATACCTGCTAGTATAGCATGATGATGTAATATGATTGCAAAGAATCTTGTATGATGGGAAAAAGTGGCTGCCCTTATGGACCTGGATGTTTCTTAACTCACCCTCAGACATACACAGCAAAACAACTGGGCTTTGTACTAGAAGAGAATTTAGATCAGTCATACTTCCAGTCTTCTCAGAGGCACCTATCTGTCTGCTTTTGGGATAGAATGCTGGAAATGTCGGACCCTGGTCTAGTTCAGCAAGGCAGTTCTTATGTTTTTTGTTATGCAGAAGTCTGGACACAGCTGACTGCTAGTTTGATGCTGCTTTTAAAATTAAATAATGCATTTAAACTTGAGATTTCAAAATTAATACCTACACTGTACACATCAGAGCTGTCATGGTTCAAAAGAGATTCATTATTTTTCTTATGAGTTTTCTTCTTCCTTTCTCATTTTTTTTAAATCTTTCCCAGCCTGGGGTCACCATATGGTGTTGGACTACAATGTCATCATGCCAGCCAGCATAGATAGTGCTCAAGGATGATGAGAGTTGCAGTATAACAGCCTGTGGAAGGGCCCTGGTTTGGAAAGTCTGATCTATATGTATCTGATTTGGCTACAGTACTAGCTGAAAAGTTGGAAAACATGGCCATTGAAGGGGAGAGGTATACTTTTTAGAGGCTTGTTTCCTGTTGGGCTGTTGCAGCTCAGGGCTGTGACCTTCTGAATCTTATATAGCTTTGCTCTTTCTAAACTTCTGATGAAAAAAACCCCCTCACAGGATTCCTTTTGGAAGAGTGGCTGATTTATGAATTGGGAAATAAATACTTAGTGTTAGAATCATATAATCATAGAGTTGGAAGAGACCCCAGGGGCCATCCAGTCCAACCCCCTGCTATGCAGGAACACCCATCAAAGCATTCCCAACAGATGGCCATCAGTCTCTGTTAAACACCTCCAAAGAAGGAGACTCCACCACATTCCAAGTCAGTGTATTCCACTGCTGGACAGCTCAGGAAATTCTTCCTGAGGTTTGGGTGGAATCTCCTTTCTTGCAGCTTGAATTCATTGCTCCTTGTCCTAGTCTCTGGAGCAGCAGAAAACAAGCCTGCTCCCTCCTTGACATGATATCTCTTCAAATATTAAACATGGCTATCATGTCCCCTCTTAACCTTCTCTTCTGCAGACCAAACATACCCAGCTCCCTAAGCTGCTCCTCATAGGCATGGCTTCCAGACCCTTCACCATTTTGTTTGCCCTCCTCTGGACACACTTCACCTTGTCGATATCCTTCTTGAATTGAGGTGCCCAGAACCGGAGAAAGTATTCCAAATGAGGTCTAACCAATGTAGAATAGAGTGGTACTATTACCTTCCTTGATCTAGATGCTGTACTCCTATTATTATTGTTATTGTTATTAGTGTTATTTGTGTTTTTATACTGTGCAAGAGCTTTCCCCTATGTTACATTGCTTCTTCAGTTACCAAAGTGGTAATACAAGATATGCAACAGGGCACACTACATGCTGTCTGGTCTCAGTACCATTTGGTGCTTTTGCTGCTATGCTGTTTGCACTGATCTTGCTCTATAATGGAGTGGGCAGGTGCCCTTTCTGACTTGTGAATGTCAGGCAGCCTAATGTCACCATGTCAAGCATTCTCCAAGCTCTCTAGTGCCTGGAAGCTGCAGGCAGCTCACTGAGAAACACTTCACACTGTAATTTAATGTGTGTGTACAAAATTGTTCATGCTTTATGTATGAAATGAAATACTAAGTGCAATGCACTCAAGATTACTGCTACACGTATCATACAACTATGGTTGCTAAAGAGGCAGGATGGGCCAGGGAATACATGTAATGTGTGAAGCATCCAGATAGTATTCTTTTTCTGGCTTGAGAACTCCCTCCAGTACAAAAGTTTCTGTATCAGTTCTTAAGATTGTAATTTACCGTAAAACTACAGAGTCTTTGTTTCTGATTTGTTTTGTAAAATTAATAACAGTATATTTAAGGATCTGTTTTTGTCAAACTATTAATAAGAATTCTCTGTTCAAACAGCTGATATTAATTCTTCAAAATCAGTTACCAGTGATGCACCCTATGTTATAAAAGTGGTAAGTTGAATCTTTTTTAAAAAATAGATTAGATAATGAAATGAAACAATGGAATACTTAGACTAGAATTTGACCATTTAAGCAGAAACATAATGGGAAAACTAGAACGACTCTTCTACTTGTTTGTCTTGCAATATTTCAGTGGAATTTGATAATGACAAAATCCACAGATACCGTTTGTCCTATGAATTGCAGGTTGGTTAAGTGTAGATGTGTTATTGCTTCAGTTGCATCTAAAACTTACGTTCTGCCATTGGTGGTCTTATTTAAAATACTTCTTGCTCAAATAACTGCAAATAGTTATTGCTAACTTTACATAACTGCTTGGTTCTAGTCTCAAAGTGCACTCTACACGTGTAGTCTAGAGTGCTTTAAATTTCTCTGACAGTTTTTTTAATAGAAATGAACAGTTACTGATTCTGGGACAGATTAGAATAGCTGGAATAGGACCTTGCTGCTTTTACCTATTTCCATATGGTATCAGTGGTATATAGGTAAAAGATCTAAAATTGCAAACTAGTTCAGGCTGTGTGTGACTCAACACAATGGAAGTATAACAGAGAACTAGATCCATTTCCTTGTTCAGTCCTTGGCTGTTGCCTGGCTGGATCATTTTCCAGCTCCCTTCTTAATGGGCTGCAGGAGTAGAGTCATCTGAAAAAGAGTGGAGCTTCTGCCTCACGAGTCTTTTGTGCTGCCAAGGGCACTGATACCTGCACATTTGTACACTGTTTTCAGTGCAGCTAGCTGCTTTATTCAAAATGATAATGCATACTGGAGAATACAGAGAACTTTGTGGTATGCTCCAATCTTCTGTGACCCATGATAGGCATGAGAGGCTAGTAGATTAGTTTGGAACCATTGAGGGTCCAGAATCTGGTTATCATTTGCTAAAGCCTGGGTTCTGTTTCCCAGTTATAGAGCCAGCATAGTGTAGTGGTTTGAGTGTTGGACTATGACTCTGGGAGACCAGTGTTTGAATTCCTGCTCAGACAATCTCTTGTGTAACCTCAAGCAACTTCTTGTGAAACATAGGCTTCCAGGGAGAAAGTATGATTAAGACTAGTGGTTCTTAAGCTGGGGTCCAGGTACCCTAGGGGCCTGCAAAGTCCTCACAAGGGGTCCGTGAAAACTTGCTGCTGGACACCAACAGCAGCAGGAATGTGACAGTAGGAGGGGGTTCCAGGTGCTGAAATTGCTCCCTCATTTGCAGTTGGGCACACACACACACACTCTGCTGCATCCCTGTTGAAAGGGACACATGGCAAGTGTGTGTCCATGCCCAAACTATGACTCTGGAGACCAGGGTTTGAATCTCCACTTGGCCATGGAAACCCACTGGTCATGTTCTCTCAGCCTCAGATAAAGGCAAAAACATCTTGCTAAGAAAACCCATATGATAGGTTCACCTTAGGGTCACAATAAGTCAGTTTTCAAAGTGGAGATACATGATGGCTAGAAAGAACCTCCTCCTGTCAGTGGCTCTTCAAATCACCTCTGATGTTTGGCAACCCAATGGTGAACTTATCACGGGGGGGGGTTGTTTTGGCAAGATTTGTACAGAGGGGGTTTGCCTTTGCCATCCTGTGAGGCCGAGAGAATGTGACTTGCCCAAGGTCACCCAGTGTCTGACTGGGGGTTTGGATCCTAGTCTCTAGAAACTTCTAATAAATAAATAGTAGAATATTTAAATATAAATTTAAATATTTAAGACTTGAGTTTGAGTCTTGGGGGTCTCCAGCAAATCATATTTACAAGGAGTCCCTGATAAAGAAATGGTTAAGAACAACTGATTGAGACAATATAGTGAAAGTTCATTGCTTAAAAAATGCAGAAACATAACATGGCTGCATATATTATTGCTTGGTAGCCTTAACGTAGTGTCATATGGATTTGCCTGTTTCAGTCTGCCTTTTATTTATAAAATTATAGACACTATGAATCGATTAAGCTTATGTTTGTAAAAATAGTCTATACATCATATCTTTGACTACTAAATGTATTGAAAAGCATTAATGCATAGTTCATGTTAGTGATGTATGTGTGGTTTTAAGAGGATGCTGATATAAACATTTTATTTATATAGAACATCAGTACTTTGTGGTCTACTGTAGTGTACAACCATAATGGAGATAAATTGTGTTAATAAACGAATGCCTCTGACTACACAGAATAGACAGCTTGGAAACATAAATGTCTCATTGAAATTGGTACATATGACACTAGACATAGATATGTTGAAGTCCTTGTGTACATTTAAGTTTATCCTGGGTCAGAATTGAGTTTCTTATACTAAATCAGACTTACCAGAACAACATAACTTGGACATACTGTCCATGGGGCAATTTGTACTGCTTCATAGTCAAGAGAATAATATTAAGACAGGGTTCTTGGCATAGGATAGCTGGCTATTAGTGTTGAGGCTTGCTTAAAAATGAGTAACCATTTCAACATGAGATGGTCAAAAATAAAGGCTGCACAGGGCCTCTGAGCACTTTAGCCTTCTGATAGAAAAGGTTGTCATGCAAACAAGCTTGTATATTGGCATTAATAAAAAACGCTCCGTGCTTTTCACAGTTAGAACATGTCTTCATCTTATGTGAGAGACATTTCAGTGGAAAAGTCCATGTTTTTTTATGCATGAAGCCCATAGTCTCCCCCAAAAAGAACCAGATAATAGATCATGAAAAAATGCTTCTGCCAGAGATGTTGGAATGCTGCTGCCTGTCAGCATAGATAAGATTGGGTTATATAGGCCAGAGGTCTGTTGTTGGTATAAGGCAATTTCCTGGGTTCCCAAATCTATTGTAGGTTTGCATCTACAAGAGACACATGCACCAAGAATAAATTTTGGGGAGGCCAGCCAGAAGTTTAAACACTTGCAATTTAGTGTTACAGTAAATGCTATGTGCACTGATATTTTGAATATTAATCTCTGCTTAGACATCCTAAATAGAGTGAAGAGTTAGAACATGAGGAGCAGAATAATCATACTTGCTCTGGCCCTATGTTTTTATTGCTCTCCTTGTGTGGAGAGTGGTGTTTCCAAAGGGAAGAGTCTCTTCTGTCACGGCCTCCAAATTACAGAAAGAGCCTTGACAGTAGAAGAGGCTCTCTCTTTCAGGCAGATGTTTTCTATGTGTGATGAAAACAGTGAGGGCAAGAAGACTGAAGCTAGTATGCTACTGTTCCTCATACACACTGTTAGCTTTTAGTCTATTTAAAATAGCTGAATTGGAATTTACTTAGAGGTTTCAGCCACCATATTAAGATGCAGATTAAACAGTAGTAAAATTTATAGATTTTTTTTTAAAAAAGAATTTCCTCCATTATATAACAACAACTGAGAAAGTAAAGTCAAAGGAAAAAAAAATTAAATGTTTTAGTTTCTAGAATAAGGACACTGAGAAGAAGACTTTGCCTAACATTTACCTAAGAATCTGCTAGGGAGAAATGGACAGAGGTTGTAGGTTATGTTTATTTTAGGTTATGTTTGTTTTAAATATTTCTGTAGGAACCTAGTGACAATGGGCCACTCTTTACAGAATTAAGTTTCTACATGCGAGCTGCTAAACCAGAGCTAAGTAAGTAATATATTTTGAACTTTATTTAACAAAACAATGTCTGCAGTCCTTTTTGAATAGTGTAATATACAACAGGGAGAGAAGTGCAGTGATATATTGTTTAAGGATTCATAGGCAACTGGAATCATTATTTATAAAGGCTTTTAGATGGGTACTTTTGGACATTCTTAATTATAGTGAGGTGTTTCTCCATTGTGGTACATTGTTGTATATTTATTGAAGTTAATTGTTTATAAACAGGACCTACTGAACTGGAACATTCTCTTTTAAACCAGAAGGTCACAGCCCACTGAGGCAGCAGCCACTGATTTCCAAGGGGAAAATGGAATTGTCATAATAAATGGTGTCTGTTTGAAGGGGGGGGCAGGAATGCAAGCAATATTTTGAAATAATATGCGTATATTGACTATAATAGTCAAGATGTCTTAGCCTTGCCTATGGTGGATGTGTTTCTTGAAATAAAATTGCTAGAATCTTGAAAGAGATACTCACAGAAAATGTGTAGACATCCTGTAGACAGAATCCAGTCAAAGTTAATACGTTAAATTCCAGTTTGAGTGGGATAGGCTTGCAGATGCTCAACTCATTTGTACTAAATGTGAGCAAATCTTGTGTCTTTGGTAGCAAATGTTTAATTGCTATAGATATTAATCAGTTTTCTGCATTATTTAATATCAACATTTTTGTATAAAGGCAGCAATGATTTCTTTGTAGAAAACTGTTAATGGTGCATATTTGGAAACCTCTTTTATGTTTTCAGTTAAGAAATGGATTGCTTCTCACAAACTGAAATACTTAGGTGTACCAAAGTACTGGGGTTCTGGCTTGCATCGAAAGAATGACAAAAGGTAAAACCCGTATCATATTTTACAGTGTATATATTTTTTTAATTACTACTTCCAGCAATAGCAGTTGTGCAAATACTATGGTAGTTTCTTAAAAGTATTCCCAGCAAGTATGATTAATCGTTGGCCTTTGATATTGTGTTGGCATTCATACTCAGAAATTGTGAAAAAAATTAGGACTCTTTATTGCCAATCTGAAAAAAAATGTAAAACTAAATCTATGATAATCTTCAAGTAAATGTTGTTGGTGGGGTATTGGATTCACCTGTCACTGCAAGCATGTACAAACTCAGTGTTTGGTTTATCTTAGGAATTTTAGCACTGTTTTTTATTTTGTGGATCTGCTTAAAAGTTAGTAAATGAGTTAATATTTAAGGTGCTATTAGACACTTCATCTTAACTGCAACATATGAATCTTGTGGAATTCATTACTTAAGTTTTTGTTTGCGCTTGGGAGAAATACATCGTGTTCAAACATAAGTTTCTACTCCTAAGCTATGATTCAGAGACGTTTATGTGCCATGTAAGTCCTCCTGTATATATTCTGCACTTCCCTGATTATTTTTCTGAATGCTGATCCAAAGCTCTTGTGCTTATTTCATTTATTACATAAATAATCAATTTATAAATCATTTACTACATCAGAAATGACACCACTGAATGATGTTGGAACCGGTTCTTTCTGTTGGAATTATTGTTTGAATCCCTGCCAGATTTTAAGAATAACTTGTCAGAAATAACATAAGTTATGGTTAGAGAGATGGGGGCATGTAGGTGGGCTCCAAAGTTTGCATTTAATTTTTAATAAAATATTGAAGCTTTGTTCAGCTGATAGAAAGCAATGAAAATGAAAATCTATATGAAGTAGCAGTGATTTTGAAAATGGTCATGCACTAAAGAAACACAGCGGTGGGTCAGGGATGAGAATTGTGCAGCCCTCCAGATGTTGATCAGCAGCAGCTCACAGAAGCTTTAGAGAGCATTGCCAATAACGAGGAATGATGAGACCTGCAGTTAGTCAAAATCCAACTCCTGTGGATGGATCTAGAAGCATTGGAGGGCTCTTTTCTTAGGGTACATTTATTCTGCAAACAGTCTAATCTGCTTTAAATCCTCTCAGTGTTTAAAAAAAGCATTCTCCAATAGTGTGACAGGTAGGAATTGCTGATGTTCTCAGTTAACTAGAGCGTTTCCGCATATAGCCACTGACCTCTAAAGAAAGGGGGCTTTCCAAATTGTGATAATGTAAACTTGCCAACAACAATAACAAAAAAAAAGTTGTGTTTTTTTTTAACCCTGGTTTTTAAGAACAACCTACTCTCGTGCTGTCCTGCCTGCCTTTTAATAATTTCAGTAACTTGCTCTTTGTCTCACTGCCATCTAAATTATGGCTGATAGATACATGAGAGAGTACCCAAAGTTTACAGTCCCTTCCTTATTAGTTTGTAGAAGGTTAGTGACTGTATTTTTTTTAAAAAAAATATTCTGAAGAGTCTTTAGTATTAGTTGATTGTTCTCCAGATTATATTGCTCTGTGTCTCAATGTGTGGCATGTTGCTGTTTACTCGAAATATATACATAAGATGTGTAAGTGATAACAGAGGGCATATTTTGTGTTTTGGTTACTACTACTCTTAAAGCGTGTGTGTAATGTTAATACTGTGAATATGTAGAACTCTTCTTAAAGACCATGACTTTGTTCTTTTGAAATCAGCTATAGATTTATGGTGGTGGACAGATTTGGGAAAGATCTTCAGAAGATCTTTGAAGAGAGAAGAAAGCAGTTTACACGCAAAACAGTATTACAGTTGGGCTTAAGAATAGTAAGTTTTAAAATAAAATTATTTTAAATACTAGATCATGCAATTTTTTTTTTTAAAAAAAGTTAATTTGCAATTTGTAGAGTCCCACCTGCTAAGTTTGGGCCTTTTTAAAAATTTTGCTAACATTGTTCTCTGTTAATGCTTTTTGATAGCTGGATGTGTTAGAATATGTTCATGAACATGAATATGTACATGCAGACATCAAGGCCTCAAATCTTCTCCTGGGCTATAAGGCTCCACATCAGGTAACTTCCAGTCTGTTCTTTTTAAAGTGTTTAACCTATTGTTTTAAAGAAAATAGAGCTGCCGTGAACCCCAGCAGAAATCTTGCCTTTATGAGTGTGTACAGCATTAATATTTCTGCTTGACATTTATATCTAGTTAATGTTGTACATTTTTTATTCACTTTGCTGGCAGTTGATCAAATTGGCTATTCTGCCCTGAATAATATTCAGGAGAATGCTTGCGATACAAAACGAATTTCAAATAGCTATTTGGCAGTGGAAGTTTAAAATTATATAGTACACCGGTGAATTACGTTTGCTTGTCTGCTTTGTCAATTTTTTATTTCCTTTGTTTGAAGAATCCATCAAGCATAAGTGTTCTGTTACTTGGAAAGCCTGAGTTTTTAACATGTTGATTATTCAAATCAATTGGTTTACAGAAATATCTGTAGCTGTCTAATTTTATTATTATTATTATTTTATGTCTTTAGTGTTTGGCAAATGCACATATGAAGTCAGTAATTTTCCCTTGTTCAAGTGCTTATTGTGAAGTGAATAAAAAGCTAGTACTTTTGAAATAGCCCAACTAGCCTTGCAAGTGAATTCCACAGAACCTACTAGTCTGGAGACAGTTCACTACTGCTTATATATATGTGAACAATGAATGGGAAGGTTATTCTGATCTCTCTCAATGGTCCGGTGTCTAGGAGCAATTCCAGACAAAGAGCTGCCTTCCATTACTGCTACTCAGAAGGCCTTGTGCAGCTCTTCCATCTGTTCTTCTGTAACAGATTTTCTGTATTAAGAGAAAAGATGGGAAAAGTAGTGAGAAAACTTTGGGAGAGAGAGAGGTCAGTTGATGATAAAAAGATGATGATAACATCTGGATGATAAAAAGAGGATAATAATATCTGGACCCCTCATAAACTTCAGAGGAAGGGTGATGGTGTGATAAAACATTGAGAGTCTCTACATTATTTATAACCAAAGAGGAACATCACTAAGGGAAACTGGCCCCTGCCCTCAGTTGGATAAAAATTCCTGTTCGTTCACTATTGTGTTTTGGCATTGTCACACTGGCCCACCTCTTCTACCTTTCCACTCTACTTTCCTTCCTTTGTTTATCTTGGTTTATTTTATAAGACTGAGGTCAAGGTTTGTCTTTCTCATATTCGTTTATTCACTCTGCCTTCTATCAACAATATAAAGAAGTTTTTATATGAGCTGCTCTGGAATGTAGCAATTGTCTCAAAAACAGGACAGCTTTTTTTTTAACTTGTTAATCCTGCAGCCTCATGTTCTTAATTTGTTTTGTGTAATTTAAATCAAAGGAACAAAATAATGGGTGTTTGGGCAACAGGAGGGCAGAATTTCTCTCTTAATGTGATAGAAGGATGTTTTTTTGAAAGCAGGTCCAAAAGCAAAGCTCCCCTTGCCCAAAACAACACAATGGGATTTCACAATACAAGACCATTCGTAGCAAGTCATGAAGATGACACACACACCTGCATTACAATTTGAGAAAGACTTGTTAGGGCTCAGTTGCAGAACCTGTGAACATGTGTACAATGCCTGCTTGTCAATGAATAATACTCAACAACCCACATTTCTCTTAAGAAGAGGGAAACCAAGGACATCCTGGGAGTGGACTATGTACAAAAGCAGCTTTCTTGTTGAAATAGCCTCTAAGTGTCCTTTGGTGGAGAGAAAATGCTAGTGATTCACAAATCATCGTTTGCATTTCATTTCACACCTATTCTCAGTTATCCACCTTTTGGAGCAGGAGAGGGAAGAAGATATACCAATGTTTGCTCTGGGTCATCGTGGCAAGCTTCAGTTATATGCAGATGCTATAGTGGCTGTTTATAAAAACAAGCCAGAAACTCTTTGCATTATTCTGAGAATCGCAGATGGATGTTTTTAAAAAAGGATTGATTCAGTTTGTGCTGATGACAAAATGCATAATAAAGACTTGGGTTCACCACCCATTCAGTCACATCGTTCCTTCTTGATATATACAGCAAGGGAAATGAAAATGAATAAGGCTGAGGTCCAGGTTGTTTGAAAGACAGTATTCTCCCTTATGAACTTGCCCATACTTTGAGATCTACTGGGGAGGGCTTTCTCTTTGTCCCACCATCCTCACAGGTACACCTGGTGGGAACATGAGACAGGGCCTTCTTAGTGACTACCACCAGGCTCTGAAACTCCCTTTCTAGAGAATTTAGACTGGTGCACTCCTCACATTTCTTTTCATGGATGAGTAAAGACTTTCTATTCCAACAGGCATTTGATGGGTGACTTGATAAGACCTGTCTCATGGAATGCATTGGATATGTTTTAACCTGATTTTAATTTTTTGGTTATTTAATCTTTTAACTCCTGTATCTTGTGGATTTTTAATGATGCCTTTCTTGTTGTAAGTTGCTTTGAGTTCCCAATCTGGAGAAAAATCAAGATAGAAATAAGAATACAATCTTATACTATGATAGTATAATATTACAATAGTATATTTATTTGAAGCTCAGAGTTAAAGACTTTGTAATATTTTGCTGTGCTGTGCTTTTAAAACAGGGATGGTGAAATTGAGCCCATGGACTCCATGTCACCCCTGAACCCTGCTTTTACTCCTGGATATTTTTTTTTAAAGCTACTTTTTTTTTTGCCTCAAAGAAGAGCCAGAATGGCCCCAAATCATCTGCAAATGCAGTGGTTTAGGCCTCCCCCTAGCAGCCCCAACCCTCCTCCGGACCCTGAAAAGCTGGGGAAAACAAGTATCTCAAGTATAAAATGTCATGCTTTGATGTTCTCACATACTGGACAACGTGGACAGAATGATTATTTTGTAGATGCATACTTGGATATATGCTTAGGTTACACTTGGGTTACATATGAAGACTGCATTTTAAGTCGTGAATAGAGATGTATACTGGGAACTCTTTAAGTAAAGATCAAGAATGATATCTGATTATGGCTCCTTCGTTCTTTGACAAAACTGGTTTTGATGCACATGGAATCTTAACAGGTGTACTTGGTGGATTATGGCCTTGCATTTCGATATTGTCCAGAAGGCAATCACAGGGATTACAAAGAAAATCCTAAACGCTGCCATGATGGAACGCTTGAATTTACGAGTATTGATGCACACAAAGGTGTGGGTAAGTAATACTGTTTAACATTCCTTCATGTTATTAATGGTGAATACAAGATAACAGACCTCAACATGTTAAAATATTGGTCTAAAATAGATTGTTTGCACCTCAGAAATCCCAGAGTGGGCCAAAATTGTGAATAATTCCTGGATTAATTTTAAACAATAACTGTTGCAACTCAGATTGTGACATTAAATGGACAATGGTAAAACGTAATGTTTCTTCAAAAGGAGTAAGGCATTGCTAAATGCGTAAGTGGTTTGTAATACTAATTTTAATTGCGTCTAGTGGTGAAAAGTTAGGAAAAAAATCTCATTAAGAAGTATAGTATGATGCACTGTATCACAAAATATCTGTAATTGTCCTAAGTTTCAGGTTAGGACCCTGAGAATGCTGCAGTGAATTGAATTCAAAAAAGACAAATAGCAGCTCCCCTTCCCCCACTTTGTTGTACAATTTGTGACCTACCATGGGATTTGCTGTTCTTTAAAAAAAAAAAAAAGTTGGAAAAAAACCCCCTTACTGATCATGTGCAAATTCTTGCATGTATTGAAAGTAGCTTTTTGGATCACAGCCATGGTGATGTCTGACCCCACTTAGAAGAATTATATCCCTTTTTTCCCTGTGTGACTTAATCTCTAGCCAGCATAACAGCAGCTGGGGACTCTGTCCCACTTACCCTTCCTCACTGATGACACCAGGTCATAGTCCATTCTTAGGAGACCCTGACTGTTCAGCATTCATAATCCTATGCCTAATAATATCATGCACGATGTTTTCCACATCCCTTGCTTATGTTCCATGGCCACCAAGGAGGGCTTGTACATAGTTTTTGGAAATCACTGCAATGTGATATTAACAGTTGCTCTTAGAATTTTAAAGGAATATTTTATAGCTGTCAAGCTTGATCTTTATTGTGATTTTTAATTCTCTGTTTTGTTTGCAGCTCCTTCAAGACGTGGTGACTTGGAAATTCTGGGTTATTGTATGATCTGTTGGCTTAGTGGCAAACTACCTTGGCAAAACAACCTGAAAGACCCCAATTATGTCAGAGACTCTAAAATTAGGTAAATTGCTGGGGGGGGGGTTGGTTTTTTTTTTTTAAAGAACACTTGGCATATTTAGAAGCATCTACTTGTATCTTTCATGTAAATATGCTTAGTTGAGGCAGGGTTGAAAGTCCCACTCCTGTAAATCCAGAATACTGATCAGATGCTTTTTTAAAGGCTGTGTGGGACCCAAAAGAATTGAGATCATTGTACTGTATTTTCCAAGACTGGGCTCATTGGATTTATTTAATTTATATACCATTTTCCTGCCAACATGAGACTACATATTTAAAGCGCTCTTGGGTATTGTAATATTGTATACCAAAGTATTACAAGAAGAAGTGAATATTTCTTATTTTGCAGATTAGAAAAGTGATGAATGCATTGAAAATACAACTTCCAAAAAATTTAAACATTTTGTCAGTTCACTTTCCCTTGCTTTTTAAACTTGAGTTAACTTGCAGCAGAATCCTAGCTTAACTTGAGTAAACTTGCAGCAGAATCCTAGCTTGACCAGAACTGTCATACTTACATTATGCTCAGATTTTTTGCCAGATGAGCTGTGCTGAAGTCATTCAGCCACCAAATAATCAGCACTGCATGTCCCTGACTGAACATACTATCTGAACATGGTCCAGGATCCAGTGCTGCGCTAGTGTACTCCTCCATCTCAGTGGGGTTTTCTTTTTCTTTCTTCCATTCTACAGCCCTCTGTACCACCTGAAAAACTGCTCCAGGCTGCTTTCTGGTCCTCCAAAGCTAAACTTGAGAGTACACAGGGAGCTCTGTAGTGTGGATAGGTTCCTCCCTACCTACCTCCCTGTTTTGTTGAGGGAGCTACTTCTGTCAAGAGAATGACAGTATCAGTTCCTGACCATAGTCTTCCCTTCCTTAAACTATTCTGCAGGTTCTCCTTCCATATGTATTATGGAGCTCTATATCTGTGTGATTTTATTTTGTCTCTTATTTCTGCTTGAATATTTTTTATTCTACTTTGTGTACCAAAATAAATAAATACAATGATGAATATACATGATTTTCCTGAAATCTTATGACATTAATCAGGCATACAATAGTATTTCCCTTCATTTTAGGTGTTGATTGTCTGTACTGTTTTTGAACCCCATAATACTGAATGAGATTTCATTATATTAGATAATTAATTTTGATATGCAATTTTAAAATGTAAGGGATTGTTTGCATTTTTGTTGTGAACACTTGAACATACATACTGGGTACACAACTGAAAGGAATCAAAATACAGCAAAAAACAAAACAAAAAACCCCCAAACCCTTATTCTTTTTCTTCTGTTAGGTATACAGATAATATTGAAGAACTGATGTCTGAATGTTTCCCTGGAAAAGATAAACCAGGTAGGACATTCAAATTAAATAGTAATGTGCTGTAAAACCAGAAGGTCTATACACTAAGAGAAATTGTCAAAACAAAACTGGCTAAAATTTGTGTAAATTTGGAAGCTTTGAATAAAATGATCTGAAGAGATCCTCAAACTCTCAAACAGTTAAAATGATTCTTCAAAAACTTATGTAATACTGTTGGGTATCAAACACTGCATGACCAAGCTTTCATCTCTGTGTCACAGCTGTTGTTATCTCCCTGTACCTCTTCTGGACCTCCCAGATTTTTCTGGAGGGTCATCTAACCCATTGGAGCAGATTTTAGGAGCATGCAAGACAATGCAGTGGGGAAGGAAAAATCACTCTGCCGGTAACATTTGAATTTCACTTTGTGAATTCATAGGGTTTTTTTCCCCCCCTTTACTGCATAATAAGGTCCTTGTATAACTTAGGAAGGAAGAATCTTGGCCTGCAAGGATTTCCCCTGTTCTTAATACAGAAAAGACCAGTACGATACATTTAATCCATAGTCATTTAGACAGTTGAAATGATTGGTTTCAGTGAGATGTGAATTAAAAGCCAGGAGAGACATATCTGACTTTTCAGATCATGACGTTTTTGTTGCTTTAGAGACACAAAGAATATTTTATGACTAAAACACCTGAAAACACAGCATAGTCTCTAAGAATTTTTTAAAATTCCTCAGTGAATTCAAGCTAGAAACTGGTATATTTAGGTTGGATTAGATCCAGATAATGCCAGCAGAAAACAAAGACAGTACTGTCACTCTAGCAACCATTTCAAGTCCACCACAAAGCTTATTCTGAATGGTATGGTCTGTTTCACTGCAGGTTTTTAAAAAAGGGCAGAGACACCTTCCAGTCCTCCCCTTCATTTTATCACTTTCCATCCCATTCGTCCAGCCTACCAGAACCTGAGGAGTGCTTTATTATCATGCTCCTGGCAATAGGAAGCAGAGAAAATCATCTTCTGTGTACACTGTTCTGTTGACCTTTGACTGAATTCAACCTGTTGAAAGAGTTGCAGAGCACTTCCTAGCAAGACTAGTGCATTTTGTAAAAGTTCCCCAGAAGCACAGTTGCTTAAGCTGGCAATGGAGACTATTCATTTGAAAGTGTTGTCCATTTTAATACAGATAATTTGTAGTAATCTTTAAACAAATTTTGGGAACAAATTTTCTTGTGACCACATTCTGGAAAAGGCTGAAAAGCAGAGTTGCATATTTGTTTTGTATCTGTGTCTAGATCTGTTACTATAGGCTTATAATGTATTTCACCCGTACATGACTCATATAGATCTTTAATGGTTTCCTTCAGATGAACTAGCCAGGTATATGGAAAAAGTGATGACTTTGACCTATACTGAAAAACCACCATACCAGGAATTACGAGAAATACTGCTTCAAGGTCTCAAACTCATTGGTGAGAAGGATGATGGTATATTGGACTTGGAAGTTTCAGAAAATGGAGATGTTCCAGTGAAGCCTGCATTTAAGGTCTTTTTATTTCTGAATTCAGATCACTGTTTAATTTCTCTTTGTTTTCAGCTGTGTGGAGTGTGTGGCTGTTGGAAATGGGTGTCACATAGGTGAAATCAAGAAGGTGAAAGAGAACAAATGTGCACTTGAGACGTGGCCATATTTCATGAGCTAAAGACTTGTTCAGTCTTATTGTCACTGGCCTGAATCCAAAGAGCTACTTCAGGTGTGTCCAAGAGCTTGTATGCACCCCAAGGGAGGTTCTTTAAAAACTCAGATAGAAACCTCTATGCCATCACAAACTGCTTTTGAAATATTGCTCCATTCAAGTTAAGAGGGATGGACATAGTCCAGATTCCCCTTGGACAGATAGAAAAGCTAGGTGTGTTAGGTTCTTTGGAACTTGGTCAGTATTAGCCATGAATTTTTTGTGAAGTGTCTCGATATAACATATGCATTTGTATAGGTCTCATGACATCACAGTAAAGTCATGCTGTGATTAAATCTCCAAATCAACCATGCTGCCCTGTAACAGCATGTAAACCAAGCACTTGAATTACTTGTATGTAATATACAATAATATCTTTAACAGAATTTTATAGAGTCCTATTAAAAGAATAATGCTTCTCATGGACAGTATTGAGTATTACTATGATTTTGGCTTTTCTCAATTTTAAGCTTTCTTGCAGTGGTAAACTCTTCCGGGGGATAATCATATTCCATGAATAAAATCCATATATTTTGATATTTTTGGTATATAAATGCTGATTTTCATGATTGTAATTTAGAGTGAATCTTCCATCTACAGGTGTGAATGTGAGGGGGAATGCTAGTAGCTGGTCCAGTTTTGTGCAGAAAATACACTTGGCTGTCTTTATCATTCATAAACAGAGAGATACACTGAATATACTTATTGCCCCAGATGTCCTTAAGTGGCATTATTTGTGATTCAAGTTTAAGATTTATTTTAAAGTTGAAGTGACATAAGTGCTACTGCATAGTTGTGGGATTATTATCTTTAAAAATATTTCTGTCATGCTCTAAGTCTTAAGACTTTGAGGTGGTATTCCACTAACATCAGTGTGGAACAATTTAAATTTAAAACAGTGAGGAACAGCTTAAATCATCCAAATAAATCTTAAAACAATTGAATGGATAAGACATAATTAGTTCAACAATTAAAAGATTTTAAAGCCTGCACAAGTCTGGGCAAAACTGTTGGATCCCAAAATCTTTGAAAGAAAGCCACTGTAGTGAAGCTAGCAGTAATGCTCATTAGGCCTCCAAAGAAAAGCATTCTATAACCAGGGCTCCACAATGGAGAAGGCCCTCTCCAACATCCTCACATAGTATATTGCTCCCACTAGTGGGATTAAAGATACAGTACGGTGAACCCTGGTTCATGGTGTTTGCTAGCATACTTGAAATTGATAGGCTGGCCCTGAAATGTTGACTGGTACACTGTGTGTGAAAGCTAGAGATTTTAACAAAATATGGAATATGCTTGGTGTGAAGGAGAGATAGCTAAGAAGAACTTAACTGCTGCCTTGCCTTTCAATTCCTATGTGGTACAGGGAATATCAGGAGATATGTCTAAGCATAAATTCTGATGGCTGTTGTTGCCCAAGTCAAGCAATAGTGGAACTTACTATATACTCAGTATCTCTATGAATTGTATTGAAAGGTTGAAAACAGCACCTATGAAGCTGCATGGACCTAAGTGACTGTATGTCAGCTGTACCTCGTACACCTTATAACAAGGTGGCATTCACTTAGAACATTGGATTGCTGCAAATCTCTTTCACATGATCTTATCTATTTTCTGTCGAGCTTTTCAAATGTGTTGTTAGCCAACTAGAACATTGTGACTACAGTTGAAAAGTGGGATATAATTCTGTTTAAAGAAATATCTGGAGCCCCTGACTTTGAATTTTTTCCAGTGCAAACTCATAGGCTTGTTCTTCTGTTGAATCAGGTTTTATTTTCAAAAAGTCTGCATTTAACAAAAAATAGTCATAGCTGGTGACTCCATTCCCCTTCCCTATTTTCTTTTCTTTTCCCTAATTTCTTTCGTGTTGTAATGATTTAGGTGATTAGCCAATGAATAATTAGTTGAACCTGTAAGTTGCACTGAATAATTGATCTTGCTTCTTAGTAAATAATAGTTGAGATCAGGGTGTTAATTTTTCCCTGCAAGTGACTTAAAATACAGGTGCTGGTCCTGTGTTTTGGCCTGTTTTTTTCATTGGCTAAAATAGAGAAATTGCATCCTGGAAAATGATCTCTAAATCCCTTGTCTGAATCAAGAGAGCATACGTACACTGAAACAATATTCTCAGCACTGAGCATCTTTCAAAGAGAAGTGCTCTGATTTACAATCCAGTTAAAATCCACACTTTAGTTAATTGAACCAATTAATCTATTAATGCGCTCAGCTCTATTCTAGATTTTTTTTTCACTTGGCTTATCTTGGCATTTAACTTGGTGGGAATCCTGAATCCAATCAGCATGCACTTATTTGCTATGATAACTTACCCTGAACAGGGGGAAAGATACAACCATTTGTGGTGGTTTATTGTGAAGTATTTATTGGGGGCCAGAATTCAAATCTCCATTCAGCTATAAAGCTCACTATGTAGCCTTGGACTAGTCATTGTATTTAAGACTAACCTGCCTCACAAGGTTATTTTCAAAGAAGTAGCTGTGTCAGTATCTCGAGGCATAAAAAGAAGGAAGGAAGGGTGAGAGAAAGAAAAACGAAAGAGAAATGTCTCACAATGTTATTTTGAGAATAAAATTATTAGAAAGGAAAAAACTATATATGTAGTTTTCAGAACATTATCAAAGATCTCTCTATGTGTAAAACATCACTGTGGTCTGACTTGAGAGTTCACCTGGTTACAAGTCTCCTAGAGGAGTCTAATTATTTCTAGGTGCAGTCATGACAGGTATACAACAGCACATAAGAGACCTGAACAGATCAAGGAACATCCCCAAACTGTGAATGTGCTGCTTCAGTGGGAAGGCAGTCCCATCTAGTAGTCTAGGACATGGTAGACACCACTAAGACAAGGAAGTGAACCACTCATCAGCAGGACCTCTGCCCTGCCTAGGTTAATCTTCAGTTTTGTAACCCTTACTGCACCCAAACACTCATGTAGAAATATCTGTGCCTCATTTGGATGGGATGAAATAGAGAAATGTGGATAGGTGCTCTTTCTACATATTGAGAACACTTCTCTTATGGGTTACATGCAGACATCAAAAAGCACATGGTATAAGATAAATTCCTCTAAGCTCCAGATTTTATATGTCAGGAAATTGAGTAGTAATCCCTGAGTACTATTTTTTGAGACTGTGTAAGAATGAAACAACCAGTCCCCTTTTGGAACTGGCCACTGAAGGATAAAACAACCAAGGATAAAACAACCTCAACCCAAGCAGCATATCTAGACAGCTATAATGGTTGCTAGTACGGAAGCCCTCTAAGAAGTACAGGAGAATCAACAGGATGTAGTGCATAGGCTAAAATACTGGGTAGAGGGCTGTCACAAAATTTAGAACTGCACTTAAGTTCGTATTTTTCCATAACATAAAAGTTAATCCATAAAATAGCTTGTATATTTATGCCTGTGAATCAGAGAAGTCCAAATCATAACTGCTGGGTGTGTTACTATGAATCATTGAGGAGTCGTTTTGTATAAAATGAAGTGGATTTGTTTCCTATTTTTTCTCTTGCTCTTGTTGAAAATCTAGGATTTATATTGTCCAAGTTTTAAAATGCAGCTGTGCCTCAAAAGAGGTAGAATCTTACTTTCAGGTGAAGATGTGAGTTGTGAACAAGCCTGCTGGTCACATAAATGTTCCTTAAGAATGCCATAGAATTTGGCAGCTTTGTGGTCCACCTCACTGCATATTGTTGGTTCACTAGTTGCTTTCTGAGTGACACATGAAATAATGCTTATAAAAGACGATAAATGAAGGGGACCTTCAATAGTTAGTTGTTGGCTTGGTTGGATACCAAAAATCATGTTGGTAAGGTGGGGCTTGGAATTTGGATACAGTTTGATACTGAAATTTCCATTTCTACCTTTTTTGTTTAATTGTGCTGACTTCTGTTTGCTTTAAAATCTAAACTTCCTAGAAGAGGAAAAAGGTCTAGAATTGAAGCATTCTGTCATATTTCTGACTGTTTTTTTAAAAAAGTTAATATAAGGAAATGATCATGGGATTGTGAAGAATAAATCCCTTACAGTAAAATTTGTCATTACTCGTTTCAACAGTGATAGATGGGGGGGAAAATCACTTGTAGTTAATGCTTATTTTCAAAAGAGACAGGTAAAAGGAATGGAGGAAGAAAGAACTGGTAACAACAATAGCATTATTTTGAAAATGAGCAATCAGTATGACCGATAGTTTCCCTCTTGCTGGAACACATTGAAGTAGCTAAGATAGCACAATGTTAATGTTTGAACAAGATTCAAAAGTCTTGAGTTTTAATAGAGGTGTCCCCCATTTTTTTGGATGCCTCGCTTTTCATCTACCCACTTTTTTGACCATTCTAAATTATAACTCAGTCCTGTATGTTTGACATGTCATCCCCCACGTGTCAAATTAATAAGTTCTAGCTAAGGTTGAAAGAGCAGCAGTGGGGTCTATCCCAGGGAGACTCTGCCTTCCATGTTCGCCTTCCCCTGCCTAGGAAACAGCCCAAGGTAAACTTAGAAGGGACTGCTGGGAGCGGTTTTCTTTGCCAGAGTTCACTCTGCAATTGTGTTCCTGGGATTCTGAAATTTGATGGATGCGGTAATGTACTCAGACAGAACAAAAAGATGATGCTTTTTCAGTGTTCTTGCAACCACAAGTTGCCTTTTTTTTAAAAAAAAAAATTCAGCACCATCTTTCATTCAGTCTGTGTACTGTGTCTACCTGTTGTTCAACATGTTAGGGACCAGAGTACTATAGGTTCTGCATTTTGACCATTTTAGTTTTTTGACAGTGCTCCAATCTTTAATCTGTCCATGAAATGGGGGCTTCCTGTACAGTGTTAGTTACACCTAGAGATGTAAATGCTCAGGAGAAAAAAAGAAAATTTTGGGGGGAAATATTTTGGTTTCTTCTTTGGTCTTGGTTACCAAAACTTTTCGGTTTCTTTTTTTGTCCTGGATTCCTTTCTGTGAGGATACGTACATTATGTCTGCTTGACACTGTGGAGAACTAGTTGGGCCAAAATAATTTTCTGTAATAGTAATATCAGTGGTTTCTTTTGTTGTTCTCTTTTTAATATTGGTCCTCAAATTTCAGAACCAAAGAGGTTCCTTATAGTCTAGGTGTTTCATACAGTTCAGGAGCTTATATCTTCATTTCTAACAAAAAATACATTTTTAAAGAAGTAAGTTCAGTGTGTAATTACATTCTTAATAAATTGTATTTAATGTATCAAACATTATAATTTTATGCCAAACCAAGTTTTATATATAATGCATTTTTGTTTTCCTAAAGTAACAAAGTCTTTCAATTGAAAATATTGCTAATATTGCATTTTTCATCTTTTTCTCCAAAAAATGCTATCTTTTCTTGATTTAAAAAACAACAATGAAAAAACAACAACAACCCCAAAACTCTATTTCCTACATGGATTCAAATTTAATAAAATTTTGCATCTCTAGTTACAACTGGAGCAGATTCATTGAAATAAATGAAGCTTGTTATTAAGTTACAAGCCCCATTCATTTCAGTAGCCTAACATTGAGTTTAGCCCTCCTTGTTTCAACTTCAGATCCAGTGAAGATTTGGCTCTGTCCTAGCTGTGTTTTGCTTGTGTGCTAGCATGTTTATATTTCCCTTCACTCTTTCCCCTTTCCTATGCCACATAAATTTCTCTGCCTTCCTTGGTGCAGTGCTTTTGCTGAACCAACAATTTTGTTAGCCATAGTTAATTCCAAATCTTGTTTTGGAATCATGTCTGGATCCAAAGAAGAGAAGGGAACTCGTGGATCACACCCAGCCTAATCTTAGTTTGGAGAGTGGGTATCTTTCTATATTCACAACTTGAAGATGTGTCACCCTTTTTTTGTGAACAACTGAATGCTCATAGAAACTCATTTCTTGCTGGCTCATAATTTAAATAAGGCTGCAATTCTACACATTTATTAGTGAGTAAACTACACTGATCATATGTTTCTGAATAAACATGCAGAGGATTTCACGGTAAGCTTCTCAAGTTATATTTAAATTCTTGCCTTGAATTTTTGTCCAAGCTGGGCTTTTAGTGAGCTTCTGCTAGTACATATATGGTATATCGGAATGGCCAATGTTATGAAATAGGAGCAACAGCTGCTGCCCACCTTAATTGAAATTCTTTCTCACTAGGAGATCCACATTTCCTCTGCTATAAATTTAAAGCGAGTCTAGTTCTGAGATTTATTAATGAGACATTGTTCCAAACTTGGCTTGAATCTAATTCACTTTCATATGTAATGGATGATGTTACTCTAATATTTGCATGGGTTCAGTTAGCTCCTGCTGAAAGAGAAGTTATCCTCATTGCATTGCATTGAAAGCATCCATTATTGCTCCTATAAACCACTCAAGCCATGGGATGTGTCTTATGCTCAATGATGAGCCCACTGATGGCACTCGATAACTGCTAGGAAGTATTTGGAGTGAAATAAATATGAATTAGTGATTCATAGTTTGCCTTGCACTTTGCATCAGCAATGGGTGTTGTCTCTGTCAGAGAATGATGCCTGATTTCTCTTGCCATGTAAGTCACCTGCATCAAGGTTAAGAAACGGCTTTTTATTGAATAAGCTTGGAAACAAGATAGATGTCCTTTTGCTTTTTGTGTGGAAAGTACTGGATACCTGCTTTTTCAATGAGCCTTTTAAAAATCTCTCTTCAGTTCAACCAAGAGGAATGCATTTATTTCCTTTATATAAAAGCAATACAGTGGTGCAATATTCCTCCTTAATTTTGGTCAGAATGAACAAAAGTGTCTGTGTTTATTCCTGCCTAATGCATCACAAATCTGCTGACATGCTAACCTTGGAGTCTTGGTTGGCGTTAATCAGGCCTGTGCACCGGCAGGAAAGATGTACCTAATGCACTCCATCAGTGCAGTTTGCATATGGAAGTTCTCACAGGGGAGCTGCCCTGTGCCAGCTGAGGGTTACCTGCCCACTGCAGTTATTGTATGTAATTATCGAACCAATCTGTTCAGCCCAGCAGGGTTTAGATGGTAATCATGAAGCAACACTTTGGAAAGATGTAATGCACTCTCCTTTTCTCTCGTCAGCCATGTGAGGTTGTAACCACTTCAGCAGCTATTTCAGTAAAGCTTCGCATTTGTCAAAGTTACCAAAAAAGCAAGCTGAAATTTTAGCAGTTCTATTCATAACTGGAGTCTAGTGGAGTCTAGTGGGGTGGAGTCTAGCAAAACATCCAGTTTGACAATTTTATTTGGAAAAAAAACGTTGGGGGGGACTTTATTTTAAATATTTCTGCCTATTTTATCATTTTTAGAATAAGTGTAACATTTTAGAGTAAGTGTAACCTGATGAATCTTTCGCTCAGAAGCAGTTCTTGCCATAAGGGAAGAGGTGAGGAGAAATATGTGCCATTATGTTCAAAACTGGCCTGTTCAATAAAGTTACAAACTCTAGAGTTTTCCTCAGTTGAAGCCTCAAAAATAAAACAAAAATACTTTCTAGTAATTTATCTTCCTTTCTGATTGGAATTAAATGTATTCAGTACAAAAAAAATTATTTTATTTATCTGTAAGTCCATATGTATACTGTTTAAATATGAAGAATTTGGTTTGTAATTGACTTCCTAGTAAATTTAGAACATTTTGGTGAAAAGCTGTACTGGTAGAGGAGACAGAGATGCTAGGGCCTGACAAGGCAATTTCATATCACTTCCATGTGGTTTTTGCTCAAAATCCCCTTTCATTTCTGCCTTAATCTAAACTTAAAAGAAGTCCTCCCAAAATAGAATTTGAATATATATTGTCTGTCAAACATATAAAGTGTGCCCTCTGTGTATGCAGGGGTTCTGTTCCAGGAAGCCCTGCATAAAATAAAAAAAGAACATGAGAATGCTCCTTCCCATTATCAATGGACACAACATGCACACACCTGTGCTGGTGCAGACAACATGCCTGGCACATCCATTGATGGTAACTGGACATGAGGCTTCGTGGACCTTGCATTCATGTGTGCTGAGGTTGTGTCAGCAGAGGGTGCACTGTATGTAAAACATATTGTATCACTATATTGATAAAAGCCTGCACTATGGGAGATAGCCAAATTCTAATGTTTATCTAAGAGGTTTGAAGGTTACATTGAGTTTGAAGATTCAATTGCTTCAGTTGAAACTGCCACTGTAAAAGTTAGGTTTTTCTTCAGTAACAAAGATTAGAAACATTGCATCAGGGGTGTCAAACTCAATTTCATCTTGGGTCACATTAGCATTATGGTTGCACTCAAAGGACCAGTTATATCAGTAAGACTGTATAAATGTATCTACTTTTTTATCATATTTAATAATTGTCCCTGCATTTGATTATTACTGGTTTTTAAATTGCCTTCCCTCTGCATCAGCTTTGCTTTTCTTGGACGTTTTGGGGCTATTGATTGTAGTTTGTGGTCCCTATACCTCTGTAAAGTGACATAGAATTGGTTAGTATATCCAAAGTGTGTCTCTTTGTGCCCCCCAGACCCTCTCGGTGCCTCTTTCTCCTTCCCCCTTTCCTGTGGCTTTTTCTGTCCCCCTGCCCCTCTCTACCTAGTGAGCCTGATCCCCATATAGTGGGCCCCCAGCTGCTGGTATTCTGAAGAGAGGCCCAGCAGCCAGCACTCACGATCTACTTCTACTTTTGACTGCTCCTCTGTCCAGCTCTTGCAAGCTGCATGGAGTGTTGCTACTGTAATCTGCAGCAATGCTCTGATGGTGAGACTGGAGCAGTCAGAAATAGAAGTAGATTACGAGTGCTGGCTGCCAGGTCCCTCTTCAGAATATGGACAGCTGGGGGCCCACAATGTGGGGATCAGGCCCACTGGGCAGGGGGAGTGCCACAGCTGCAGGAGAAGTGTGAGGGCCAATAAAATGGCCTGGCAGGCTGGATTTGGTCCATGGGCCTTGTGTTTGACACATGTGCATTACACAGAAACCAAACAATATGTAAAAGCTGTGATAAAGAGGCAACCCAAGAAGTATATTTTTATTGTACAGTAGCCCTCCACATTCATGACGGTTAGGGGTACAGAACCTTCATGAAAGTGGAAAAATCATAAATAACTCCCACCTCACAATCCCCCTCCACAGCTCCCCCTCCCATTCCTTTGCCTCTTGCCCCAGTGTTGTGGGGACAGGGGATTAAAAAGACACAGTAAAGGACTTAAAAATACTTTCCCCTCAAAGGGAGAAGAGCAGAGTTCTTCCCTTCCAGTTACTTCCAGTGGCCATCTTGAAAAGGGAGGGGTACGAACAAAGAGAGCACCTGACTGATCAGCAGCCATTGCACAGCAGAAAATGCAGCCACAGGGGAGAGAGGACACAACTCCAGCAGTGGGAGGGGGGCTTTGCTCACCTAAAGAGAAAAAAATGTCCATTTTAAGCAAAAACCTGGCAAGCCTAGGGTGAGGAATGCAAGGGAATGGGAGAAGGAAAAGGGGTGGGGGAGGCAAGCATGTACCTTGTGAATAATCAAATTGGCAAAGGTCAAACTCGCTAATGTAGAGGGAGGACTGGACATGCATGGGGACTCAATCCATATCCAACTTAAGGGCAGATCATTTTGTACCTGGTTGTAATTTACAGCTTTGTTGAAAATATTGAAAATCATGATATGTTAATTATAATAAAATGTATTTTTCTGGTAGAAGCTTTTTGAGGTTGTCCACTCATATGCAGCAAAGATGGGGAATTCTGGTTCTACTATAGTGTATTGCCATTTTGTGGTTTAACTGACTGAATGCATTTTTTTTCCTGCTCGGTAAAAAAATCGGCTTTTCTTTTTTTGTGGCAGATTAAAAGGAAAATAACTGCTGCATCAGGGCCAGCCACCACTGATGAGGATGATGCAGAAACAGATGATATGAAAGATCTCAAAAAAAGGAAACGTGCATCACCTAGTAAGACAAATATTCTTATTAGTATTTGTCATTGATCTGACATTTTGGTTAAAATATATTTAAAAAAGCTTAAGTTTTATAATAAATTGAACCTTTTATTGGGTAACCTGAAGGAACTAAGATTTTAAGCTATTGGCTGGCAGCAAATGTGGAGTATACTTGCTACCCATCATATAAAACTGATGAAAGTTAGTTGATGAAAGGGGGCAGTAGTAGTGATTTCCTGTCCCCTCTCCCACCATTTATTTTCCCCTCTGTTCTCATTTTTATCTTCCCTATCTTGTCCAATTCACTGTCAGGATGTGCGGGCTCCCCAGAACAAATTCATCACAGCAGGTTGCAGCCAGAGGCTAGTAGCAGCCGCCACCATTTACAACAGTGAGTGGAGATACTTTAAGAAAAAGAAAGTTATCCAGAAGGAAGAAAATAATCTTGGTTCTATTTTGGCATAATTGTGGTAGCTTATGACCAATAGTTGCACATCAGCAAGACTGTTGAAAGTAAGACTTATTAGCCTTCTTTCCTGAGAACCAAAAGCAAAAAGAGAAGACCAAAATATCAGCATAGTTTATCTGACAGCGATTACTTTCTGTAACTAAGCCTTGAAAGAGGCATTTGTTTTAGAATAGAAGGGAAAAAAGTTTTAAAACTGGGAAAACATAATGCAGTGGTGTTATAAGAAGAGGTGTGTGGTTATCTGAAGAAAACCAGAGAGTTTGTACCCAGAGTTTGAGTTTTTCCACCCTTGGATTAGAGCTTGAAACAACACTATTGGTGCCACTAAGCCACAGCCTATCATTGAATGATAGCAGGTGTGACATGAGATGTAAGATGTGGGTGAAACTTACAGGACCTGGTTTAACAGTCTGTTATTCCACCTACCTTAGTGCTGTCTTTTCTATAATAAAATCCAGTATTTTGTTTGGATTATTTTTTAAAAAAAGATACTGAAATGGTATTGACTTCTTCTTCTTCGTGGTCTCTGTGCCTCATACATTAGGAGCTTTCGCGCCTGCGCGGTAGCGTTCGGAAAATTCAAGAGCTCGTTGGCTTGGCGGGGAGCCCCTCCCCCACGGTCGTACTGCGCATGCTCCTCCCACCGAGCAACGGTCTCTCCTGAGTTCTTTCTTGTCCGCCTCAGCGTACAGAAGGTTCTTCTTGTTGGCTTGTGCTTTTTTCTCTGCGT
Source organism: Ctenosaura bakeri (assembly GCA_948474755.1). Lineage (NCBI taxonomy): Eukaryota > Metazoa > Chordata > Lepidosauria > Squamata > Iguanidae > Ctenosaura > Ctenosaura bakeri. The sequence goes on along the minus strand of CAOLHI010003089.1, from coordinate 50,341 downwards.
TGTTGTTTGGATTTCGGATTGACCTCAGACTGTTTTTTGACCCTCCCTACGGACTTCCATCTGGTTTCGGTACGTTTTTCATGGTTTTTGACTCTTTTCGGCTGTTTCTCCCTGCTTGGTTCTCGGCTCGGTGCGGCGTCTTGGGACTCTCCCCTTCTCCTCGCCCCGGCCCTGCATTTTATGTCGGCGTTGTTCAAGGCCTGTGCCTCCTGTGGAAGGAAGGTCGCCCTCTCAGACCGACATTCGAAGTGCCTTTTTTGTTTGGGTGAGGGGCATAACGTCCAGACTTGCCCCGCGTGTAGGGAGTTCACCCACCAAACACTTCGGAACCGGGCGGCGAGGCTGAAGTCTTTTGTTGGGACAGTCCCTCCGTGCTCAGAAGACCGAGACCTCTTCAATGGAGAAACGCCTTTTCTTCGCCTTCCTCCTCCTCCAACAGCCGCCGGGACCTCGGTACCGTCGGTATCGCAGCCCTCGGTACCGGTGATGAAGTTACCGAGGATCCCGAAGGTGTCGGCGAGCCGGGCGTGCGACGACCCCGCGGCCCCCCACCTCCTTCCTCAAAACCGCTAACTTCGGCCCAGAAGAAGCGCCCCACCACCAAGGAGGTAACCAGGGAAAAGAAGAAGAAGAGGAAAGGAAAAGCGGCACTCTCCGGCGGAGACTGCCCGGCCACCAATCCTGCCCCCTACCCAGCCCACTGAAGGGTCGGCCCTCTCCGACCTCCCAGAGGAAGAGTCGCCGCAGGTCCAGGAGATCTTGGAGCTCTCAGACGACGACCAACCCGCCCAGGCCGCACCCGCCTAGCCTCCGAAGCTAGTGGTAGAGACTGTACCACCAAGTCGCCATCCATCCCCGGCGGAGCGCTACGTGGACACCCCGGGCTGGAAACGTTCCTCCCACCGGTGTGGCGAGTCCCGATCTCCGGGCCATTGGGCCAGGCCTTCACCCCCGGGTCAGCGGGAGATGCGCCTGGATAGCGTGCGCACAGGCGAGAGCTCTCACTCCCCCGGCTACTTGGGGAGATATGCGCTGGAGAAGGATGGCACGAGCCCCCGGGCTCTTTTTACTCCTACTCGCCCTCCTACAGGGATTGATACCACCCCGACCCGAGGTACTGGTCCCCACGACCACGCTCCTGTTCGCCACCATGGGAGCGCCGAGACTCCCACTATGGGCGCTCTCCGCGGCGCGGATCTCCGAGCTCCCACGTGAGCCGGGAACCATCACCCCGCCACAGACCAGCCTCACCGCCCCTGCGGACAACGGCCACTGTGACCAGGCCGACCCCTCAAGCCACTCCGGCACGGGCGGGAACAACCGGCTCGTCGACAACGCAGGCGAAGGTACACCCGAAGCCATCGGTACCGCCCCCGGAGACCGTGCCGGTACCGACGGCCACTCCGGCTGCCCCTTCGACACGGCCTCTGGCTCAGTTGGCCTCTCTGGTCCCACCGCCGAGGACGGAGGAGAAGGCCGGGGAACGCTCACCATCTCCATCTGGCGAGCCCTACGAGACGGACTCGGACTCCGCGGAGTCCACACCTTCCTCCCACAAGTCGCCGCCTCTGGGCTTCGGAGAACCGCTCCCGGAATCGGCTCCGGAGGACATCCCGCAGTCGGCCATCCTCCTGAGAATGGCCACGGCCCTCGGCCTCAAGGTGGCGGAGCCCGCCCCGCAAACGCAGGACCCAGTCTTCCAGTACCTGGAAGCCCGCCCACCGTCAACCGCACCGTTCCCGTTCCTGCCGACCCTGGCGGACACGCTGAAGCAGCCTTGGGCGAAGCCTGCGCCCGCGCAGCCTATCCCGCATAGGCTCGAGCACCTCTACAGGACCCAAAGAGGGGGAGTGGAGTTTCTGTTTAATCATCCTGTGCCAAACTCTGTGGTGGTGGAGTTGGCCCAGACATGGGGCGGCAACCGGGCCCACACCACCCCGCCTGACCGCGAAGGCCGTAAACTGGACGATTTCGGTCGGAGGTTCTACTCGGCGGTGTCCCTGGTATCCAGGATGGTCAACACCATGGCCTGCCTCGCGGCGTACCACCAGAACCTCTTCGACTGCCTGGCTCCTCTCTTCGCTGATCTCCCCGAAGAGTCACGCGCATTGGCCTCGCAGATCTTCGGGGAGGCCGTGACCATGGCTACCCAGCAACTGGCTACCTCGAGGCACGCTGTGGAGGCCACCTTGAGGGTGATGGTTGGGGCCATAGCCCTCCGGCGCCACGCGTGGCTTCGCTCCTCTGGGCTCCAGGAGGACAGCCGTTGAAAATAGAAGACCTCCCCTTCGACGGAGAAGGGCTCTTCCATACGTCCACGAACGAGGCCATGGACCACCTAGTAAAGGGCCCCGGGTTTGACGGCGAGGAAGATAGGGATCAACCAGCCTCCCGGCCTTCCCAGTCAAGATCATCATGGCGGAGGTCCTCCTGTCCTTGGCGTACCAGCCACGGTCCCCGCGCTCGACCGCCTCGAGACCGTACGTCGTCCGCCCCGAGGAGGTTCCAACGGCGACAGCCTCCGTCATCGAAGAAGTCCTCTTCCAGAGGGAAGGCCCCTTTTGATGCCTTCCGCAGGACACCATCCATGCCGTCCTTCGCCCTCTCCAGCAGATCTCATCCACCACCCGAACCTGGCCAGACACCTCGACCGATGGCGCGAGATCACCACGGACTCCTGGGTACTTATCATCGTCCGCCTGGGGTAAGCCATCGAGTTCCGGGAATTCCACCACGGGGCGCTATTCTCCACCCCGGCCACCCCGGCTCTGCTGGAGGAGATCCAGTCCCTGCTCGACAAAGGAGCGATCGAGAGGCTTCCGTCTTCGGCCAGGACCACCGGCTTCTACTCGAGGTACTTCACCGTACCGAAAGGGGGACGGGTCCCTTTCCCCATCCTAGACCTCCGAGGAGTGAACGAATACATCCCCCCCAAGAGGTTCAAGATGGTCATGCTGCCGTCGATCCTCCCCTTCCTCCGTCGAGGAGACTGGCTGGCATCCATAGACCTCAAGGACGCCTACTTCCACATCTCAATCCGCCCCCAGCACAGGCGGTATAGAATCATAGAATCATAGAATCATAGAAATGTAGAGTTGGAAGAGACCACACGGGCCATCCAGTCCAACTCCCTGTCATGCAGGAACACCCTCAAAGCACTCCCGACAGATGGCCATCAAGCCTCTGCTTAAAAACCTCCAAGGTAGGAGACTCCACTACTCTCCGATCTTCGCGATCGACAGTACCAGCTACCAGTACCGCGTCTTGCCATTCGGCCTTTCTACAGCACCCGGCGTGTTCACGAAGTGCATGGCCCCTGTCGTTTCCTTCCTGCAGACGAGAGGCGTCTCGGTCTACCCCTACCTCGATGACTGGCTATTGGTGGCGTCTTGCAAAGACAAACTGTACAAAAACATTCACCTCACCTTGACGTGGCTCACTCGACTCGGACTCAAGGTAAACCCCAAGAAGTCCCACCTCGAGCCCACCCACCTCCCGACTTCATCGGGGCGACTTTCATACCGTGTCGGCGAGAGCCTACCTACCGACGGACAGGGCCCAGACGCTCGCCAGGGCGGTGCGGGCGACCTCCCAGGCCCCGACGGTATCGGCCAAGACGCTGCAACAGCTGCTCGGCTACATGGCGGCGACCACCGCCATCACCTACCTCTCCAGGCTACGAGCGCGACCCCTGCAGCACTGGTTCGTCAGGGTATTTGACCCGCGCCGGGACAAGCAGTCCTATTGGTACCGCATTTTCCCCCGCAAGTATGTCGGTCCCTCCTGTGGTGGCAGTCCCACCGAAACCTGATGTCGGGAATGCCGTTCCGCGAACCCAGGCCGTCGGTCACGATAACGACGGATGCATCGCTCCACGGCTGGGGAGCCCACGCCGGCGACCTCCGAGTCAAGGGCACCTGGATGGACAGTGAGACGTCCCTCCACATCAACGCTCTCCCAGCTCCTAGCCATCCACAAGGCCCTGATGGCGTTCCGCCCCCTTGTGGCGGGCCGCTCGGTACTATTCTCACCGACAACACGACCGCGGTCTGCTACGTGAACAGACAAGGAGGGACCCACTCCACCACGCTCCTGACCATCGCGCTCGCCCTCTGGAACTGGTGCATCCCCTGGGGACACACCCGCGGCGGTTCACCTGGCGGGGCAGGAGAACACCATGGCGGATGCCCTCAGCAAGGACACCTCCTCCTACCACGAGTGGTCGCTGGCCGACGAGGCATTCCGGATGCTCCGGCATCGATGGGGTGATCCGACCATCAACGTCTTCGCAACCAGGCAGAGCGTGAAGTGCCGGCGCTTCTGCTCCAGGGCCGGCCAGATCCCCGATCCATCGGCGATGCATTCCAGATCCTGTGGGACGAGGGACTCCTCTACGCCTTTCCACCGTTCCCGCTCCTCGGTCGCGTGATATCGAAGATCATCGCGGATGGAGCGGACGAATCCTGGTAGCACCGTACTGGCCGAGGCAACATTGGTTCGGCCCCCATCGAGGCCTCCCGGGAGGATTCTCAGGTTCCCGTAGCGCCGGACCTGCTCTCTCACTCCAACGGCCTCGTGCTACACCCGGACCTTCCCGTTTTGGCCCTCCATGCCTGGAGGATATCGCCGTAGACGACCTGGCCATCGGTAACGTCTTGGTGGCGGCTAGGAAGGAATCGACATGGAGGAATTACCACTACAAATGGCAGCGCTTCGCCGCCTTTGCCGAGGAGCACGGAGAACGGACGTCACCTGCCGGCCTCCTTACCGTCCTCCACTTCCTCCTACACCTGCGACAGGGGGGGCTCGCCTTCCCGTCGATCTAGGTCTACCTCGCCGCAATCGTGGCCTACCAGCCGCCGCGATCCCCCTCTGCGGCGTTCTTCAGGGATGATACCGTCAAGCGGTTTCTGAAGGGCCTGCAACACCTCTATCCGCCGGTATCGCCCCCGTTACCGTCGTGGTCGTTATCGCTGGTGCTCTCTCAGCTCACGAGACCGCCCTTCAAGCCGATGGCGACAGCGGACAGGCTCCTGGCGATGAAGACGGCGTTCCTGGTAGCGATCACCTTGGCCAGGCGAACTGGGGAACTGGCGGCCCTGCGCTGCGATGACCCGTTCCTGGTCTTCCACCGCGACAAGGTGATTCTCCAGCCCGCCGTCTCTTTCCTGCCGAAGGTGGTGTCCACTTTCCATCTCAACCAGGACATCGTGCTCCCAACCTTTTACCCTGAAACGACCTCACCGCTGGAGCGTGCACTGCACTCTCTGGACGTCCGTCGGGCCCTCGCCTTCCACACGGATAGGATTGCGCCCTACCGACAGACACCACATCTCTTCGTCTGCTATGGCAGGCGCAGAAGAGGCCACAAGGTATCTCAACGCCTCTCCAAGTGGGTCGCGGAGACCATCCTCTTGACCTACCAACTAGCCAAGAAGCCTCCACCGGACCTCCTTCGGGCCCACTCCACCAGGGCTGTGGCCATGTCTGCGGCCCTCTTGCGAGGGGTCGACTACCGGAACTGTGCCATGTGGCGACCTGGGCCCAGCCGTCGACCTTCATCCACCACTACAGGCTCAACTGCCGGTCCAGACGGGATGCTTGATTTGGCCGTGCTGTGCTGGCCTCTGTCCTCTAGGGACCGGGACCTGACCCACCATCCTACAGGTGAGCTACACAGTCTCCTAATGTATGAGGCACAGAGACCACGAAGAAGATGAACAGGTTGCTTACCTGTAACTGTAGTTCTTCGAGTGGTCATCTGTGCCTCATACACACCGCCCTTCCTTCCCCCTCTCTCAGGTCCTATGTGCTTCGGCGGACCAGAACTGAGGAGAGACCGTTGCTCAGCGGGAGGAGCATGTGCAGTACGACCGTGGGGAGGGGCTCCCCGCCAAGCCAACGAGCTCTTGAATCTTCCAAACGCTACCGCGCAGGCGCGAAAGCTCCTAATGTATGAGGCACAGATGACCACTCGAAGAACTACAGTTACAGGTAAGCAACCTGTTCTTTTACAGTCTAATTTTAATGTAATCAAACATGTTAAAGATATGACCACATTATAAACCCATTTCCTTTTGTCTGATGTGAGACTGAAAGAAGTAAGCTAGAGTCAAAAACCCAATGAGTGTGGTATAGTGGTCCCTCAGTATCTGCTAGAATTTGGTTCCAGGACCACCACCACCCCATTTACCAAAATTCGTGGATGCTAGAGTCCCAGTGTGTGCAATATTGTTGTAAAATGGCATCCCTTATATAGAACAGCAAAATCAAAGTTTGCTATATGGCGTTCTTTTGTAGGTGGGGGGGAATATTTTCAAGCTGTGTTTGGTTGAATCCTTGGATACAGAATTCACGGATATGGATGGCTTACAGTGTAGTGTTGTGCTAGGACTCCAGAAGAACAGAGTTCAGTCTTCATTGAGCCATGAAGACCCACTGGGTTGGGCAAATCTTAAGTCTTTCATCTATAGTGGAAGGCAATGATAAATCTCTGAATAAATCTAAGCAAGAAAACCCTATGATAGCATTGCCATAAGTCAGAATTGACTTGAAAGTACATTATACAACAAGGAGTGAAAAGTGATGTTCTTCTTCGTGGTCTCTGTGCCTTCATACACTGGGAGCTTTAGCGCCTGCGCGGTAGCGTTCGGAAACTTCTAGAGCTTGTTCGCTTGGCGGGAACCCCTCCCTCACGCCGGTACTGCCCCATGCTCCTCCCGCCGAGCAATGGTCTCTCCTCAGTTCTTTCTCGTCCGCCGTCGCGTACGGAAGGTTCTTCGGTTTATTCCTCTGCTTTTGTGCTTGGCTTGCTGATTTCACGGTTTTTGGGTTTTTTGGATTGTTTTGACCTCTCCTTCGGACTACCCATTTGGTTTTTGGTGATTTTCGAATTTTTCCAATTGGCGTTTCGTCTTATGTCCGCGCTCTTCAAAAAGTGCGTGTCCTGCGGGCGCAAAGTTGCCCTCAACGACGGCCATAAGGAGTGTCTCTTCTGCTTGGGTGAGTCCCACAACACTCGGACTTGCCCAATTTGCTGGGGATTCTTCCCAGACTCTCCGCAACAGGTCCGCAAGACTTAAATCGTATTGTTGGGAGCAGTCTTTGCAGGCGATCGACGAGACCTCCGTTTCCAAGATGGCCGAAAAGAAGACGACCACGCCATCGACGGTATCGGCAGCTGCCGTTCCGTCCACCTCGTCGGTATGGGCTCGGTACCGGCGAGAACGCCAATCTCGGCGTTACCGAGGATCCCGAAGCTGTCGGCGGCTGCCAAGTCAGCGAAAGGATCCTCGAGGCGAGGAAGGCTGAGGCTCCCGTGAAGGAGACGCCTGCTAAAAGCGCCCTGCTCCGGACGGAGAACAAGGGCAAGGAGAAGCAGAAGAAGAAGAAGGAGAAGAAACGCTCCCCGGCTGGAGACGTTCAACCTCCCACTCCTCCTCCAACTCTGCAGCCTTCCAAAGGGCGAGGCGAGTCCGTCGATCTCTCGGACAATGAGATCGAGGACGTTCCCCAACAGCGCCCGGACTCGCCTGTGGTAGACCCTCCAACCCTGGTGGAGGAGCACCACCGCCTTTCCAGCCGTCGCAGGTCGGCCGACCTGCAGCAGAGAGAGCCCTCTGCTTCTCCGGAGCGGCGTTCGACCTCGTTCAGGTCCCGGTCCCGCTCTTTGGAGCGTCCGGTGGCCTCGCCGCCTCCTAGGGAGACTAGAGAGGAACAACCTCGCTCATCTGCCTCCAGATACACCTCGGCGTCCTACGTGGCCAGGTACGCGAGGGAGTCTGAGTGGAGAGAGCGCCCGGCCTCTTCCCGGTCACATTCTCCATCGTACCGGGATCGGTACCATCGTGACCCGAGACGCTGGGAGACCTTGGAGGTCCCGGTCACCTCGTCGACAGCGCGAATCACGCTCGCCTCAAGGAGAAGACGCTCGGTACCGTCGGCACTGAAGCCGTTCGCCGTCGGACCGCCGCTCCTTCAGCCGCTCTCCCTCGCCTCGATACCATAGGGCGAGGGAGCCTTCGCCTCGATATCGAGCGGTATCGCCACCTCCTAGGGTTACGGCTACGGCGACGCGCCCTACGGAGTCGGTGGTGACTGAGCAGGCTAAGACCACATCAGCCTGTCAGACTACGCCGGTCACCACTAGAAAGATGAAGTCTGTGGTCAGCCAGCCCAAGCGTGATGCTGCCACTACCACCGTTCCGGCTCGGACAAACCCAAGAAGGCAGCACCCGCGACGACTGTGAAGCCGGAAAGGAGCGGCGAAAGGACTCACCGAGCTCGGAGTCGTACGACTCGAGCGCGGAGTCGGAGGTGTCTGAGGCAGCCTCCCAGGAGTCTCCTCCGCTGGGATTCGGGGAGCCGATCCCAGATTCAGCTCCAGAGGACGTCCACCAGTTCTCTGCGATGCTGCTCCGCATGGCCTCTACCCTTGGCCTTAAGATCCCCGGATGCGGAGCCGGAGGACGACGATCCCGTCTTCTCCATCTTCGAGGGGAAGCAACCTGCCGCGGCCCCGCTGCCTCTCCTGCCCCGGATCTCCAAAGTGGTGAAGGCCGCTTGGGATAGACGGCCTCGGCACAGCCGATACCGCAGCTTTTGGGAGCACCTCTACAGGGTGCAGAAGGATAACGCAGGTTATCTCTTCAACCACCCTGCACCGAACTCTGTGGTGGTGGGAGCGGCACAGACAAAAGGCACCGGCAGGCAGCACACCACCCCGCCGGATAAAGAAGGCAGGAAGTTGGACGCCTACGCAAGGAGGTTTTATTCCGCCGCCTCCTTGCAGATCAGGCTGTCCAACACTCAGGCTTGCCTCGCAGCATACCTGAAGAAAGTGCTCGACCGCCTTCAACCGGCGATGGAGGCGGTACCGGACGACATCCGTCAAGCCGCCTCGGTGATCTTCAACGAGGCCATATTCATCGGTCGGCAGCAGATGGCCTCCTCCCGGCACGCCGTGGAGATCGCCTCCCGGGTCATGGCGGGATTATCGGCTTGCGCCGCCATGCCTGGCTTCGACCGGCCGACATCCAAGAGGACACCCGAAGGAGGATCGAGGATCTCCCTTTCGACGGTGAGGGCCTCTTCAATTCGTCCACCGACCAGGCACTGGACAATCTGGTGAAGGCGAGGTTGACTGCCAAAAAGATCGGGCTCCAGCCAGCCACGCAAGCCCGCAGGCCCTTTCCACCTTCCCCCCATCCTGGCGACGATCTTCCACCTCGTCGTTCCAGCGCTCGGCCCAGTCCGAACAGTCAAGACCGTCCTTTTGGCTCGTCGGCCAGACGCACGTTAGACGTCGCCCAGCTTCATCTAAGAAGTCCTCCTCGGACGCGAAGTCTCGGTTTTGACGTGTCTGGCAGGATCTACCAATACCCACTCTTCAGCCTACCATCTGCGCTCGGAGACCGCCCGACTCTGGCTCGGCACCTTTGGAGTGGCAACATGTCACTACGGACTCTTGGGTGCTTTCCATCGTCTGTCTTGGCTATGCCATCGAGTTTCACGATATTCCTCCTCGAGGCGTTTACTACTCCACCCCGTCGAGTCCGGTCCTCCTGGAAGAGATCCAGTCCCTCCTCCAAAAAGGAGCGATCGAGCAGCTCCCGCAAGAAGCCAAGACCATCGGCTTCTTCTCCAGGTATTCACGGTACCGAAGGCCGACGGTACCCTCCGGCCGATCCTCGGCCTCAGAGGGGTGAACTACTACATCCGCCCCAAGAGGTTCAAGATGGTCACGATACTGTCGATCCTGCCCTTCCTACATCGAGGGGACTGGTTCGTCTCCATCGATCTCCGAGACGCATACTTCCACATCGCCATTCGCCCGCAGCACAGACGGTACTTCCGCTTTGCAGTCGACACCTGTTACCAGTACAAGGTGCTGCCGTTCGGACTCTCGACTGCCCCAAGGGTCTTCACCAAGTGCATGGCCCCGGTGGTATCCTTCCTGAGGACGAAGGGTGCTTCTGTCTTCCCTTACCTCGATGATTGGCTGTTGGTGGCATCCTGCAAACAGAGACTTTACCACGACGTCCACATGACGTTGTCACTCCTGACTCGCCTTGGCCTACGAGTGAATCCAATAAAGTCCCACCTCGAGCCGGCGAGGATCTTGGACTTCATCGGGGCAACGCTCGACTCAACCTCCACCAGGGCGTACCTGCCAGAGACTCGAGCTCAAACCCTGATCCGGGCCGCCGCTCACGCCCGTACGGCCCGACGTTATCTGCGAGAAGTTTCCAACAGCTCTTGGGCTACATGGCTGCGACAACCGCTGTGACATATCTCGCCAGACTAAGAGCAAGACCTCTTCAACACTGGTTCGTCCGCATATTCGACCCCTGCGAGACGAACAGACACTCCAACTGCAGCTGCCGGAAGACGTCCTCTCATCCCTCCAATGGTGGCAGTCGCGACGCAATGTGATGTCAGGGATGCCTTTCCAACAGCCGACACCGAAGGTGACGGTAACGACCGACGCCTCCCTGTATGGATGGGGTGCCCACTGCGGCGATCTCAGGGTCCGCGACAGATGGACCGACGACGAACCGCTCTCCATATCAACGCCTGGAGCTGCTCGCCATCTCGAAAGCGCTACGGGCGTTCCGCCACGTCGTAGCGGGGCGCACTGTCCTGGTTCTGACGGACAATACCACCGCCGTCTGTTACATCAACAGACAAAGAGGGACTCATTCCACGACCCTGCTCAACATCGCGCTTGACCTGTGGGAATGGTACCCTTCGCCCACACGCATCCCGTGGCGGTTCACCTGGCTGGGCAGGAGAACACCACGGCAGACGCCCTCAGCAGGGACACCTCATCCCATCACGAATGGTCTCTCTCCAGAGAGGCGTTCAGACTGATTCGAGACCGCTGGGGCGAACCATCCATCGACCTCTTCGCGACCAGGGAAAACGCGAAGTGTCGCCAATTCTGTTCCAGAGCGGGCCACGATCGCGCTTCCATCGGAGACGCTTTCCAGTTTCCGTGGACCGGGGAACTCCTCTACGCGTTCCCGCTGCTCGGCCGGACGATATCGAAGATCCGAGCCGACCGAGCCGACGCGATCCTGGTAGCCCCGTACTGGCCGAGGCAGCACTGGTTCACACCCCTGCTACGAGCTGCATGAGGCGACCTGCTCCGGCTGCCACCGACACCGGGCCTGCTCTCCCACTCCAGCGGCCGAGTCCTTCATCCGGACCCGCCACGCCTGGCCCTCCATGCCTGGAGGATATCGCACTAGACGATCCCGTGCTCGGTACCGTCCTCGTCGTGGCCAGGAAGGAATCCACCCGTCGCAACTATCAATACAAATGGCGACGCTTCCTGACCTTCGCTAACGAGAGGAGTGAGCCGGTATCGCCTTCCGGGACTCTCTACCGTCCTGCATTTCCTCCTGCACCTCCGGCAACAGGGTCTGGCGTTTCCATCCCTGAAGGTTTACCTCTCCGCGATCGTGGCATACCAACCGCCACGATCTGTGGCATCGGCCTTCTTCAGGAACGATACCGTTAAGCGGTTCCTGAAAGGACTTCATCATCTCTACCCGCCGGTATTGCCACCGCTACCGCCGTGGTCCCTCTCGCTGGTGCTCTCGCAGCTGACAAAGCCGCCCTTCGAGCCGATGGCGACCTCGGATGACAGGCTCCTGACCATGAAAACTGCCTTCCTGGTAGCGGTGACCTCAGCGAGGCGAGCGGGTGAGATCACAGCTCTTCGGTCCGATGAGCCCCTTCATGGTCTTCCACAGGGAAAAGGTGGTCCTGAGACCTGACATCTCGTTCCTGCCAAAGGTGGTGTCCAGTTTCCATCTCAACCAGGACATCATCCTGCCTGCCTTCTTCCGAAACCCCACGACACCGTTGGAGCGGTCCCTCCACTCCCTGGACGTGCGTCGGGCCTTGGCCTTCTACAAGGACAGGACTGCTTCCTTTCCCACAGACGCCGCATCTCTTTGTTTGCTATGGGCGACGTCGGAAGGGCCCCCAAAGTGTCCACCCAGCGCTTCTCCAAGTGGGTGGTGAGGACTATTGAACTGGCGTATGAGCTCGCGAGGAAGCCTCCGCCAGTCCTGCTTCGAGCCCGCTCCACCAGAGCTGTGGCTACTTCTGCGGCCCTCCTGCGAGGAGTTGACCTGCATGAACTCTGCCGTGTGGCGACCTGGTCCCAACCATCGACCTTCGTGTGCCACTACAGGCTCGACTGCCGGTCGCGCAGAGATGCCCGGTTTGGACGTGAGGTGCTGGCTTCCGTGCTGTAGGACCTGACCCACCATCCGACCGGTAAGCTACACAGTCTCCTAGTGTATGAAGGCACAGAGACCACGAAGAAGAAGAACAGGTTGCTTACCTGTAACTGTGGTTCTTCGAGTGGTCATCTGTGCCATCATACACACCCGCCCTTCCTCCCCTCTTTCTCAGGTCCCTGTAGGTTCTACGGCGGACGACAGAACTGAGGAGAGACCGTTGCTCAGCGGGAGGAGCATGCGCAGTACCGGCGTGGGGGAGGGGTTCCCGCGAAGCGAACAAGCTCTAGAAGTTTCCGAACGCTACCGCGCAGGCGCTAAAGCTCCCAGTGTATGATGACACAGATGACCACTCGAAGAACCACAGTTACAGGTAAGCAACCTGTTCATATTTGCTGCTGCTGCTGTGTGCCTTCAAGTTGCTTCTGATTTATGGCGACCCTAAAGAAAACCTGTCACAGGGTTTTCTGGGGCAGAGTGTGTGTGACATGCCCAAGGTCACCCAGTGGATTTCCGTGGCCGACTGGAAAATCAAGTCCTGGTCTTCAGGGTATAGTACAATGCTCAAAGCACTACACCATGCTCGCTCTGGTATTGGGGGTGCTTATTAGTCTTGAGTGGGGTAGGGGACAATTTTATCTGCTTTCTTTAAAAGATAATTGTGTGTTTTTTTTAAATCTTCTTGCTGCTTTTCTGGTAGATGTCTTGGTGAAGAACATTTTTCCTAAAATGCTGTTAGAATGATGATGCTGTATTGCAATGTAATATTGAATACTGGGACATTCTGGGGAGTATAAATGGCATGAAGGATCTAGTGGCTGCTTAGAGCTCTGCTCTAGTGGCTGCTTAGAGCTTTGCTCCACATGCTTTTTTGTTTTTTTGTGTGTGGCAAGGAAGTTAAAAGTAAATCCAAAGGCAGTTCCATTGCTCAGAGTCCCTCAGCACCCAATCATGTCCAAATTGTAGAAGACATGATCTTATCCCACCTCCCATGGTAGCTCTAAAAACACATACTCACCATTAAAACACTCAGAGTGGCTGGCATCAATTGGGTGGTTGATTTAACAGAAGGGGATATTAACCCTTAGAAGCTGATCGTAGTTCTTCTTCTGACCTCAGAGAGTCAAGGCTACTGAGCTCACTTCAAGACCTCTATTAACAGAGCCCAGTTGTATTTCAGACCTAGCTAGCACGAAAAAACAATCAGAAAGGGTTATGAAGTTAGAGGAGGAGGCTGTTCTAAATTCTCTAACTGCTTCTCCTCATTCAGTTGAGATATTAATTCTCCCCAAAGGCTTCCAGGCAGAGCCAACAGGCAGGTGCAAAACACCAGCTGATATCTCAAAACAGTTGCAAAACTCAAGCAAACATCTCAGAAATTGTGCCCATGTGTCCACTTGCAATGTGGAAGCCATTTTGAGAGCTGAATAGATGCAAGCCATTTGAACAAAGAAACCAAGTGTCTCCAATGCCTTTGTCAGTTCCTGTGTCTTTGCCTTTGCCATTTCTTGGATCAGGATTCATGGCTGTAGTGGATTTCCTTCATGGTTGCTAATAACTTTAAGGTGTTGAAGCAACCATCCCACAGTTCTGCATCCGAATTACTTAGAACTCTCTCTCCCACCCCTCTACCTCCCTTATTATCTGTCTTTCTACTCCCTCCAAGGAAGCATAGTAGGATAGGCCTGGGATTACAACTGCTCAGTCCATGTAGAAGCAAATGTAACTCATTCTTCTGATGAGGAATCGACTTCCTTACCAGAGACTGGAGCTTCTGCCCTCCTTTCTCATCAGTCCTCCTCTAGACACGTTGATGTAATCTTCCTTCATTCAGCTTCTTTTAGGGACTTGTCTGAAATAGAGGAAGAGGTTTGCTAAGATTCAGGGAAACAGGAAGACATAGCCAGAGAGACATCAAAATGTCACTAAAGACATCAGAGTGACTTTATTCCCTTTTTGTCTAAAGCAGTAGCAGCATTGAGGTTTCAAGACTCAACTTGATACTTCTGCAGCTGCAACCACTGACAACTCCAGCCATGGGGTAGCTGTCTCCTAAATGAAAAACTTCTTCTCAAGTTAAACTTTTCCTATCTAATTTCAAAAAAATTTAAGATCAGAAAGCGTATTAATGTGGCACAAAATCTCTATACATTTTTTCCAGACGCTGCGAATTTACTTAAACTTGCTATTGCAGATGGTCCAATTTTAGCACGTTTAACAAATGTCATAGCACCCAAGGAAGGTGACTGTGTCCTTATGGATTCTATCAAGAAACGGGCAGGCTCACTCCTTAAAAGCTTTTATGAAGCCTCTGCTTGAGGTATTCATGCATTTTTGACCTAGATGCAAATCCCTACACAAGGCGTTGCTTAAATTTACAAATCTTTAGCTTTTGTGGCTGATGTCACCAGAGACTCCTTGATATTTTTGGCTTATTCCAATCTTACTGCCACTTTAGTCAGAAAATCCATTATATATGAGATGCAAAAAAAAAAAATACCAAGCAGTCTCGGTCTTTTTGTCTCTTTCTTCTGCTCTAGAGATTTCAGGTCTTCTAAACCTGTCTAGTTTAGGTCCCATTTTCCCTACCATTCCCGAGGAGGTCCAAAGACTCCCACACACAATTCAGTACCCTAGAAATAAATCAATCTTATGTTTATCCTCCTCCTAAAGTAGGAGGAAGACTTTCACACAAGCATGGTCCCTCCCTACTTCAGATCAGTAGGTATTAAGGATAAGTGAAAGCTAGACCATAGCATTCAATCAAAAACCTATTGCTTCATTGCGACCCAGTTTCCAAAAACCTCTCAAAGAATATAGCAGTGCATCAAGCCATCATTCACCTGTTAGATCTGGGGTGGGGTGTGTGTGTGCATAGGACCTGTCCCTTTGAATGAAAATTTCATGGGAATATATTCAGTCCTTGTCATGGTGTTTAAAAAAGGAGGCAGTATTCACTCAATTCCAGATCTCAAATTTGTAAGCAAGTCTGTAAAATACAGATGGGTTTGGATGGCAATCCTCTACACAATCCAGAGCACCTTTTCCCAGTGGTCTATCTCCTCTCTATAGATCTTTTGCTATCTTCACATGTTTATTCATACTTAATCACACATGTACCTTTGTTTCCTTTTGGGTTGGCCTTGGCTCCTTGGGCTTCACCAAGGTAACAATAGCTCTTCTGACCCACCTGAGACTTCAGGGCAACCACATTTCCCTTTCTTGGGTGATACCCTTCTGAAATCCCACTCACTTCTTGGAGGCCAGTAAGCCCCACTGACCACCCT
Source organism: Ctenosaura bakeri (assembly GCA_948474755.1). NCBI lineage: Eukaryota > Metazoa > Chordata > Lepidosauria > Squamata > Iguanidae > Ctenosaura > Ctenosaura bakeri. The sequence continues at coordinate 34,800 of CAOLHI010003089.1, read as the reverse complement.
GCCTGTTTTCCGAAACCATGGCTTTAGGTTCAACAAGCAGAAAACTTGCCTCTTTCCAGCTCAGAGACTAGTTCACCTAGATGCCTTAATAGGCACCAGGAAGGGTTGCATTGCTCCGTCTCCAGACTGTTACCGCAGTTTCTAGGCTGGACTTGAGGGATATTAGATATCACTTTGATATCAATAATTTGGCCTTCTTTACCCATTCCTCTCCATGTACTGCGAGGTCCCCCGGACAAGCTCATATACAGGCACGGCCGCTAATCGCTGTAATATTCCACACAAATACAGGCAGGCCAGAAATAGCCATCCCGCTGCTTCAGGAGACTTCAAAGGCAAGTACTCTATTATGTATGCATGCTACTTACAAAGAACTCCCTGCCCCCAGCAGGCAACTTGATTAGACGAATCCTCATCTGTCAAGCACTCTGCGCTTGCATACTGTCTACTCTTTTGTCAATTCGGACTTAACTCAATCATGCTAAATTCTGACCTTTCGGGGGCTTTGTCTCCAGCCCGAAACTCATTGTTTTCCCCAAGTACGGACTAGCCTACGACCACATTTTCCCCTATAAAAACCCCTGACTTTGAGAGCTTCTTCGGATCGCTCCTGACTTCCATCCCGCCCTGCTGCCGCTTTGCTTGGTGAGCCTTTCCCTCAGTCTCACATACTGAGAACTCCATACCTCCGAACTTCTGCTGCAGACTATCCGGGCTTCAGGACAGATGTAGGTATTACCCAAACCAACAACTCCTCTAAAAATCCTCTATCCCACTCCAACCTTTATTTCTCTAGTTATCTGAGTGAGTGTGCTGCATACACTGTTTGACTGTATTTTAATAAAAACCACAATTATTATTTCACATCTGTTTGCTCCTTGACTCAGCCTGACCCCATAGACATTGGGTAAAAGATCTCGCTCCGTTGCCCTGCCTCTTGTATTGCTAGCTTGTGCACTTTGCTAATTTCCCCAACTTGTGTAATTTGGAGCACACTTAGGTGTCCCTCACGGGACCCCCAGAAATCAGGGTAACAAGACAAAATAACAAAAATAAAGAAGGAGGTTCTTTTCTTTGTGAGAGTGAGGGTAACAGATCTAATATCAGTGATATTCCTATGATGATTGATGATTTGCTGCATTTACCCCTTCACTTGGGCACTGTCACCCCCTGCAATGGCTTCTCTAGTCTTTTCAGACACTCACAGCCAAATGCCAACACACCAGGGTTCACCTAACCATAGAAGTCAAATTTTCTCTCTGGTGGTGGATGAGCACACCTTTCTCTAAGAGTTCATTTACAAGAATGTCCAAGAGTAGTTCTCACTGTAGATGCCTGTCCCCCGGGTTCTGGAGTCCAGTTCCTGGGTTCTGGAGTCCAGTTCCAGGGTCTCTCAGCCCAGGGGGTTTGAACCCCAACTGAACAAACTCGCATATCAGTTGGCTAGAACTTTGCATCATCTGGTTAGCACTTCACTTCTGAAAAGACATCAGAGGAACACATATTATAGTTCACAACAAGATTGCAAAATCATACCTGATCAAGCAGAGAAGATCTTACTACCTCTCTCTTCACAAGGAAGCTCATCATCTCCTCTCCAGGGCAGAGAAGAATATTCAGTCAGTCTCAGCACAACACATTCATGGCTCTCTGAACAAAGAGGTGAACTTTTTAAGCTATCATACTTTGGATCTGTGGCAGTGGAACCTGCACATAATTGTTTTTCACCAACTGCAGACCCACTTTGGCAACCCACAGATTGATTTCTGCATCATCACAAACCATTAATACCAGATTTAACTCCTGTAGAGCAGAAGCCCAGGATACTCTTCAGGCATGCTGGCCTCTAGGCCTGCTATATGCCTTTCCCCCAACACACCTGATCTTCAGAGTCCTCAGGAAGATCAGCCAGAAAAAAGCAACAACCATTCTAACAGCTTCCTACTGGTTCTCTCACCTGTTACTCTTGGTGACTTGGGTGCCTCTACCTCTTCCAGTCATGCCCAACATTCTCAGTTAGGGCCCCATTCTACACTCAGACCTAGGTTGGTTCTACCTGGCAACTGAATGGAGGTCTTATTTGAGAGTCACCAATTTTGAGAAGCTGGTAAACATGGTCTTAGCTTCCAGATGAGATTCCACCCTCAAGATATATGATACCACTTGTAAAGTTCTTCTCAGATGGTGTTGGAGAAAATCAGTTTCCCCACACAGAGCAGGTGTTACAAAGATCTTACACTTCCTTCAAGTGGGCCTTGATCTAGGTCTTGAACTCAACAACTTATGACACTGAACTATAGCCTTGGCATCCATTTTATCAACCACTGAAAAATGACCTGTTTCCTCCCATTCACATGTGAAGGGATTTTTAAGGGGAGCTTCTCAACTCAGTTCCCCAGTTGGTCACCATTTGCCATCTTGGGATCTTCACAGGGTTTTCATAGCCCTTTATAAGCCTCAATTGGAACCATTAAAAACAGTCCCACTCCAAATTCTGTCCATATAAATACTCTACTGTCCATATAAATACTCTAACCTGTGACAATCAACCTCTGCCAAGAGGGTCTCAGAACCAGCTATTCTTTCCATAAATCCATCTTATTGCAAATTTATTGCACTTTGTCTCAGGCTAGATCCTGGCTTCCTACCCAAAATAAATTCACTATTCCATAAGTCACAAGTCATCATTTTACTATCCTTCTGTCCTCATTCAGTCTACCTTCTAGAAAAGCAGTAACATAAACTGGATGTCAGGCAAAACTTGAACATCAGCAAATGGAAAAGGCCCTGAAACTCTACATCAAGGGCACTAGGCCCCTTAATAGATCTGAATCACCCTTGGCTCCTTTTTACTGACTTTGCTGTGGATGAAGGTCTCTTTCTCTCTACTCTAACTCAGTGGATCAAAGCATGTATATCTCTGGCTTAGAAATGCTTAATCTTTTCAAACCATAAAACATGACAGAACATTCTACCAGGTTAGCAAATAAAGCTTCCTGGAGGAAATTCTCAGAGAACAATGGGCCATGCCTTCTACTTTCACAAAACACTATAGACTAGATAAATTTGCATCAGCTAGAGCATTCTTCGGCCCAAGAATGCTCCAGCAGGTTCTGTCAGATTAACTGTTTTTGCCACCTTCCCTCCCATGTCCTGCTTATGTTTGATTAGGACTCTGGAGACCAGCTCTGAATCCCCACTGAGCTGCCTTTGGCAGGTCACACTCTCTTAACATCTTAGAGGAGGCACAGGCAAACTCTTGGAACAAATCCTTAGTTGAAAGCACCTTGAAGACACACAACATACCTAATTCCCATACATGGATGTCTGCTTCTCAGTTGGCTGAGAATTGTAGAACTTATCATGAAGGTTGATTCTAGCCAAGGACTAGGAGTCATCCAGACTAACCCTATATTGGTAAGACCATTTTACCTTTGCCTGGAGATCTTCTTTTTCTCCTTTTCCTTTCTTCTTGGCTTGTGAATGAACTGATGAGGAATCAGGGAGCCAACCGGAAATACTTTCTTGATCCCTCATCTGGAGCTGGACTGTTAAAGTGGGACTGGTTATAGAAAGCACACACAACCCTCTTATGACAGCATGTCTGCTGACCTATAATGCTAGCTATGACCTATAAAGCTCTGTCTTGCTCTGCTCCAGTCTATTTAATGGATCATATTCTCCCATAAAACCCTGCTTGAGTTCAGAATTGTCACAAGAGACTCTTCTTTCAGCACCCTGGCACATGCGCATCTAGTGGGATCATGTCATAGAACATTCTTGGTGGCTACTCTAAGATTTCCTGATAAGTAAAGCCTGCACACTTGAATACTTCTTTCCTTGTTTTTGTATTGAGATCAGCTGAGAAAGTTTCAGAACCTTTTCTTTTTGTGATTCCTTTGGAAATTTAAAAAGAGCCATGATTCATTGCACTGGTGTTGTTTTCCATATTTGATGTGAAGGCAGTTTGCCCAGTGTAGAGCAGAATTAGACATCAGGAGGAGAAGACTTCTTGCAAATGTAAGTGAACTATCTGCACACTCCTTCCTTCCTGTTATTTGCACAAAGAACTTACACACAGTGACATTTACGTCCCAAAGTCTCTTGGAACACACAGATCACATCTTACAGCAGGCAAGGTGAGAGACTTGTATGTTTTTAAAGCGAGTTAGCCATTAGGATATTAGTGAGAACAAATGCAGGAGTCATTTACACTCATACTATACCCGCTAATGTACCATCTGAATCAGGCATTGTTTTAATTCAGAGGTTTTTCTCTGCTTTAAATCTAGCAGGGTGGAACATAATAATCTGTAAGGCTATAGTTTGAATTTTTCTACCAGCACCTCTTCTGTCCTTGTACTATCATTCAAACAGATTTCTAAGTGTGTTTTTGGGATAGGTTTGAGGGCAAAAAATGTCAGTTGGAGCTTGGGGATATAGCAACAATATCTGTGTATGTAGATTCCGTGATACTGGTCTCCTGCAAGGTATACAGCTGCTGTTAAAAATATGGCGTACCTGAAAGGTAGGCATTGACCTGCAGGGACTGCATCCTCCATAGCCAAAGACTCAGAGACCAGGTTAACCCCAGCTGTGATGTCACTGAAAGTGTCACAGTAGAGGGGATGTTTCTGTAGCAGATATAGAAACAATTCACCTCAGACTAGAGCAATGGGGAGAAAGTGTGACACTCTGGGTGTTATTAGACTGCATCTCCCAGAAGCCCTAGGCAGCATAACCAATGGTGAGGAATGCTGGAAGCTGTAATCCAGCAGTGTATGAAGGGCTGCGCAATTTCCATCTGTGATGCAGGGCTCATGCAGGTTTATAGTGGAGTCACAGTAGGCAGATAAAATCTGAGGGCTATGGACTGCATGTGGGCTGCCAGTTCACTGTCCCTATCACACTAGTTGATATAGCTTTGAATACTATAAACTATATCTATGAATTTTTACTACTGTAAATGAATTTTGTGAGACTCAAGAGTGTCCCAAAGCAGGTGTGAGTAGGTTTTTATGTAGGGGTGTAAATCATTGATAGATTTTGTGTTACTATCAAATACATAAGGGCTCAATGTCAAATGTCCTGATTACATTCTTGCCATCTTTCTGTGCTCTTTCTAATTTTAAATTGTCCTTATTCTTAACAACTGTAGAGAAAGGAGCTGCGAAAGCCAGATTACGGAAGACCTCTCCCAAAGTCAAGACAAACTTGAAACCCAGGAAGAGAGTCCAGAAGTAGAAGAGCCAGAATAATATGCGTTTGCTGCTTTTGCTTGGATTTATTTTCTTTACAATAGTCATATGCTTGTTGTCTTTTTTGCGTATCTATTTAGCATACAAGCTGCTACAATAGTGCTACATTGTGTGTGAGAATTGGAGGAATAAATTTTTAATTCTTTTGTAGAGAGCATACAGTTCAATAGGAATGCAGATGTTTCCAAAATTCTTAATTGGCTGTTTTTGCACTTACTCTTTTGCATCTGTTCAGGAGGGTTTTTTAAAATCAAACTTGAATAAAAATAAAGTCTTAATATTAGAGTTTATAAAATCATCTGAGGCTGAAATATGCTTGTGTGCAAGTTCTTTGGAATCTTTGTAAATTACTTCAAAGTTAGGGGAATTTGATTAAGGAATAACATTAGTTGGTAGCAAAATGAAGACTACTCCACAGGGTTTTGATTTGTTTTGTTTGACATATTGATGGACCATAAGTCATTAAATACAAAAAAAAAAAAAAAAGGCAGTAACAACAAACTCCAAGAAAAGTGGGAAATGTAATGTCAAAACCTTGCTCAGTGCACTTTTTTCTGAACTTGCTCAAATTCAGCAAAAAAGATCAGCCAGTTTTCACTAGCTGCTGAGATACCTAGATGAATAAGGAAAACATTACCTGTTATTCAACAGATAGGGTGTCACAACCAAGGAGGCCTTCTGCCAGTCACCACCCATGTAGTTTGAGAATAGACGATGCACACACAGAAGGACTTCCAAAAATACCCATTAGTTTCTAGGAGGCAGTGAGGTGGTAGTGGTCCTTTAGGTAATTGGAATAAATTTAATTAACTTCTGAAGCACTTAAGTTTAATGTATTTGGTAAAATTATGATCGAAACTATTTGTGTGTTGGCCTGAAGGTGAGTTAAATATTATTTTCATTCCTTGGTTCTAAGAATATTTTATTTCTAAGATGCAGAGCAGAAAACTAAAAGTAAAAATATTCAACTTATCAAAGGTAATTTCTGAGGGTTTTTTTTCTGGAATAGGGTTTTGGGATCAGCTTCTTCTGATAGATCTCCTCAAACTACAGTGGTACATTAGGCCTATATTTCACATAAGGACTGCAGCAACATACATGCATAGATCAGCCCGTAAATATAAGAATTTTATGAACTGATCCATCCATGCATATTGATTCAGTCCTTAAAGGGACTGCTTTGTTGGGTAAAAGATTTATGTAGCCCTGTTCTCATTCTCCAGCAGTAGTCAAGTAAACACCACTGTGAAACTACCAACAGGACATGATGGTGATACTAAAAATAGGGAAGAAATTAGCAAAGGTTTGGGGCAGTGCTTGGGATACCACCTCTACAATTGCCCTTGCCCTCAATTTTTTTTAAAGTAAAGCAATTACTAGTCAGAGGTTTGCAGAATTAATTAAGAGAAAATAAATTGGTCATACATGCTGTATCCCGATTCCCCTAGTTCTCTGAAATAAGACCGACCCCTTCTCAGTCAGAGGGAAACTGGAAGAAAGAAATCTAATTGAAAAGGGTGACACTGATTGGATTTCGAGTGTGCTCTGGAACTGTTCCATTCTCAAACAGATTACTGGGTTCTGATTGGCTCTGGAAACATACTGGATTTGGGTACAAAAATCCACCTGGTTGTTGTGGAGCTTTAAAGCCCATTGGAAAGAAGAAGGTAAGCAAGCTGGAGGAGGTGAGAACATCTGTGTGTTATCCAGCTGAGCCTGGAACCTTCTTGGTGCTTTATGCTAGGGAAGAAGGTCTCTAGCAGCTGATTGTGCATTGCCCTGCTTTCTTGAAACACTGGGTCACTTGTGCTAATGGAACCCGGTTGTAAAGTAGTGGCTGGGGTAGATGGGTATCTGTTAAGGATTGTGGGCAAGCAAACAACACTGAGATGCTGGGAACTAGAACATGATGGTGATACTGAAAAATTTGGAATTATATAAAGGGCTTGGGGGCTTCAACCACATGCTCAGCCATTAGTGATCGGTACCTCTGTTACCCTGTTCTCTGGGGGTCCCAGGAAGGGCGCCCAAATAACCAAACAGCAAACACAACGATTTGGGGAAGATTAGCTGGAGCACTCACTAAAGCTAGCGAGAGGCAGGGTAATGTAGTGGGATCTTGCAACCCAGCGTCTAAGGGGTCAGGTCAGTCAAGCAGTCAGACGGTTTTAAAATAGCAAAACGATGTTTTATTGAAAGTCAAACAAACAGTAAAGACACCACAGTCACACAGCTAACAGAAGAATTGGAAATAGGGATTTTCGGGGGAAATGGGTGATACGACACCTGTCTCGTAGTCCTGGAGAGATATGAAGATGGAGTTCGTTGAGGTGCAGGGAAGAAAGCTCAGCGTGGCTCACTGAGGGGAGCTCGCCGAACGAAATGGCAGCAAGGCGGTCTGGAACTCAGGAGCGATCTGAGGTGGTCTCGGAATCGGAGGTTTATATAGGGTAAATTGTGACTGCAGGTCATACCTTACTTGGTGACAACAATGCGATTTTGGAGCGGGACAAAGCTTTGGAAAGGTCAGAGTTTAGCATGATCAGCTTAAAGCCGAATCAACAATAGTGTAGCCAGTATGCAAATGCGCAGCACTTAGTACAGCTTTGTAAGTCTACCTGCTCGGGGCAGGGGAGCCTTTGTTAGTATTGCACTTAAGCAAAAGGGTGCTTGCAGGAGAGGTCCCTGAAGCAACGGAGTGGCTCTGTTCTGCCTGCCTAGGTGGAGAATGGAATGTCCAGCAATTACCGGCCCCTTCTGTTTACGTGCTTGTCCGGAGGCCTTGCAAACACATGGAGCGGGGTGGCAGAGGAAGGCTGAATGGTTTTGATATCAAAAACGATACCAAGTGCTATCTCCGGATAGACCTGCGCTGCAGTAACACCAAAACCAAGCTGAATGCTTCATTTTTACATAAACCCACTTAGTTTTATCTCCAGGCTTCCTTGGGGATATTTTAAGATGCTGATTGTTAAACAGTAAAGGCTCAAAAGTCAATTCGATTAGAAATCATTGTAGAGATCTATTAGTAGATCTCAGTCTACCTGCTGCTCACTCACTACTGATAAATGTGCATGTTAGTTGAAAAATCTATCCTGCCTTCTGGTTCAGAACTGGAATAGCTCAGGGCAACAAACAACATTGTTTAAAGCGTGAAATAACTAAAGACAAGCAATCAAATTAAAAGCAAATTGGAACAATCTTAACTTCTCACTTCAGGCAACAAAATGGGTTCTGACTTGTGGACGGTGTCATCCAGTGGAAAGAAGCTCCATCCAACATGAAAAATTTAGAATTCAGGCCATCGTATTTCCTTTTAATAAGCCTTAATTTAAGAGAGAAGAACTGAAGAGAGTTCATCCACTTCAGCCTGATCTTCATGCTTTTCCCAAGATGGGTTTTTAATTTGTACTTTCTTTATTTTGCTCAAGTACTTATCACCCTCAGTTTAATAGGGATGCAGTCCTCTAGCAACGCTTTGCTATGAGTGATACAAGGATCAGCAAATGAACAAGAATGTTCTTTTTTTTTTAAGATAGAGAGAAATCAACAGACTTCTCTTGTACCTAATAAAATTATATTTTTCAACTGACCATGCAGCTTAAGTGAATATGTACTTGAGTGTAAAATATGCAACTAGCAAGTATTAGTGCTACTTTCATATAAACATTTATTGAAATCACCGTATTCAGTATTACACAGAATTTCATCGAGAGAAATGCATGTGCTGGCTGTAACAGAGCATGGGAAGATATGACTGGTATGATTTAGACTAGCATTCCCCAATCTATCCTTCCCAAAAGGCATTTTTCTGTGATAGTCCAGTATATTGGGTTGAATATGCTTGACTTATACCATGGTACTGTTGTGCCTTCAAGTTGTTTCTATCACAAGGCTTTCTTGGCAAGATCTGTTCAAAGGAAGCTCACTTTTGCCTTCCTCCGGCTGAGAGAGTGTGACTCCCAGTGGTCTTCCAAGTCATAGTCCAACACTTAAAACATTACATTACACTGGCTCTTGGTTTATATCATAGGAGTTCAAATTTTGAATGAAATACAAGCTGAGCTGGGTCAGACCAAAGGATCACATTGACATAGTGGCCAACCTGATGCTTTTCAAAAGCCCACGGTAGGTCATAAATGTAGTAGCATTCCCATGCTTGTGTTATCTAGCAGCTGGCATTGAGAAGTATACTATCTTTAATGCTGGAAGTAATACCTTATGTAAGACTGTTAACTACTGACAGCCTCATTTTCCACGAATTTTTCCATTTCTCTTGTAATACCACCCAGTTTACTTGTGGAAGTGCATTTCTAGTTTTCTTTATCTGCTGCATGTGAAGGAGTATTCCTTTATCCTGAATTTCTATATCACACACTGTCTTATACATCTTATTGTATTTCCCCTTACCTTCTCATCTAAGCGAAAGAAGCCACAAACCTTGTGATCTTTCCTCATACAGGTATTGCTCTGGCCCTAGATCATAGAATTAATAGAGCTGGGCCATAAGGGCCAATCCCCTGCTGAACACAGGATCTCCAGCTAGAGCATTCCCAGCAGGTAGCTGTCCATCCTCTTTCCTGAAGGTGTCTTGAGTAGGAGACCTCATCACCTCTCTAGGCAATTTGGTTCCATTGTCAAACCATTGTCACTGTCAAAAAATTTTTCCTATTATCTACTAAAAAACCCAAAAAAACCATTCTTCTGTGACTTAAAACCAGGACAAGGAGCAATGGATTCAAGCTGCAGGAAAGGAGATTCCACCTGAACCTCAGGAAGAACTTCCTGACAGTCAGGGCTGTCTGACAGTGGAATGTGCTGCCTCAGAGTGTGGTGGAGTCTCCTTCCTTGGAGGTTTTTAAGCAGAGGCTTGATGGCCATCTGTCGGGAGTGCTTTGAGGGTGTTCCTGCATGGCAGGGGGTTGGACTGGATGGCCCCTTGGGTTCTCTTCCAACTCTACATTTCTATGATTCTATGATTCTAACCTGTGATGCGGCAGAGAAGAAGCCTCTGTCATGCCCTGCCTAGGAGACCCTGACAGTTAGGGGGAGGATTCTGAATTTGAGACAAATTTTCCTAGAAGTTTGCTCAGTGGAAAATAACTGGCAACAGCAGGGGCCTGAGCAAGGGGAATACGTATCAGAAGACGAGGCAACACAGACTCTTAACGTGTAGGAGAGACAATGCCAGAAAGAAGGTCTCTGTGTCCAGCTTATTTAAATAACAGATAGGCTTTAATGAGGGAACGTCTGTGGGAACATCTTTAGAGTTTAAGAGGCAGACAGCTGGCCCACCTCTTCCCAGGGTTGACAGTTGATCTTCCAGGTAGTTGAAGCCCTGTGCTGTAGTCTCCTGGTTCCTGACTCTCTTGGACTTTGGCTTGTTTGATACTGATTTAGATTTGCCTTTGTGGATTTGTTTGCCTTGGAATTTGCATTCTGGACCTGAACTTTGTTTGGACTACTCCTGCTCTTGCCTCTGTGAGTAAGCTCTGCCCCGCTTCTCTTCTAGTTGGCTGCCTGGTCTGCCTGGGACACAACAGCCTCCACACTCTTCTTTGTGGCAGCCGGTGAAGTATCTAGAGTCCAATTATGTCCTCTGCCCCTGAGTCTTGTCTTCCCATCCTAAACGTGTCCAGCTCCCTCAGCCTCTTGTATGTTTTGTTCTCCGTACCTTTTTTCATCCTTGTTGCTTTTCTCTGAACTCACTCCAACTTGTCTGTACCCTTCTTAAAACTACGGTCCCAGAACTGAACACAGTACTCCAGCACAGTCTTCCCTCCACATTTGTGGGGTTGACCTTTGCGAATTTGATTATTCGCAAGCCACATGCTTGCCTCCCCCCTCCCATTTTCCTCCTCCCATCTCTTGCATTCCTCATGTTGTTTTTTTCCTATGGGATGAGCAAAGCCCTCTCCCACTGCTGAAAGTGTGGCCTTTCTGCCATATGGTTGCACATTTTGCTGTGTATTGGCTGCTGATGGTCAGGTGCTGTCTTTGCTTTTCCTTTCTCAAGATGGCCACAGGAAGTAATTAGAACTCCAAAGCTCCCCCCTTCTCTGTCTGAGGGGAAAGAACTGGTAAATTTTAAAGTTTTTTCCCCTCCTTCCCCAACACCAGGGCCAGAGGCAGAGGAATGGGAGGGAGGAAGCTCTGGAGGGGAATGGGAGTGGAATCATGAGGGGGAAGTTGTTTGTGTTTTTTCTACTTTCACAAGGGTTCTGTGTCCCAAACTCTAACAAATATGGAGGGGCTACTGTATAGTGGGACTATTACTTCTCTTAACTTGGGAAACCATGCTTCTATTAATGCAGGCTTAGAGAGTACTCACTTTCTTTGCTGCAGCATCTCACTCTTGGCTCTTGCTCAATTTATCGTCAACAATTATCCCCAGCTCCTTTTCATATGTAATATTGCTAAGGCAAGTATCTCCTATCCTTTACCTGTCCATTTGGGTTTTGTCACCTGAAGGCAGAATGTTGCCTTTGTCTCTGGTGAGTTTCATTTTGTTAAATTCAGCCCAGTTTTCTAGTTTATCTAGATCTTTTTGAATTCTGTTCCTGTCTTCCAGCCTGCATCTGATAGTCCTTTTCTGCATCTTCTTTAACTGCCCAGTGTACTTTCTGAAGTTTACTTTTCAGAGCAATCAGCTGAAGACAGTAGCCCAACTTCTTTCTCAAAGATGTTTGTAAACTCTTTATTTCATTCTTTAAAGGCAGTGTGTACCATTTCCAACATTCCTGGGAGGAGAAGGGTAGCTATGTTAGTCTATTGTTGCAGAAATAGCAAAGATGCTTGTGAACAGTTTACAGACTGCTGAGTTTTATTCGGCATACATTTTTATGGACTTCAGCCCACTTCATCATTTGCATTATGTAATAAGAAATGCATATCTTTCTGATACCTCAGTTTTCCCACCTACATAGTGGAAGAGGGAGAAGGAGAGAGAGAGAGAGAGTTCTTTAACTCCAGGAAAAAAAGTTCCAAGATCTTTTGGGGATGTTCGGGTAAGTCTTATTACTGACTCATGGTACTTTTGCATATTTTCTGCAAGGAATCCATCCTGTTTCCATAATGATCTATGGATTTTTTTTAAAAAAATACTGTGTGAAAATTCATGTTTAAATATATGTTTTAAACAGAATTTTCTTTTCAAAGGATCATTTCTAAAGCATTTTGATTTTTTTTATCAGTTTATGTTTTTATTGAGCCAAGAACAGCATTGCAATACTTGAAGACATCCAAAATTAGATGGAAAGTTAAATTCCACTCTGTGGCTTCATCTGGGCATTTGGGTTGTAATTTGCAAATGTCAAGCATACTTCTGTTGAATGACCCTACATATATTCCCCAGCCCCTTTGTGCAGACTCTTCAACCTTCCGAAGTGAAGGAGAGGCTCTGCCAAACAGACTGGCAGGAATATAAGTATCGTCCAGTTTCTATGATACCCTCAAGCATAGGTGCCACAGTTGCCCTAGAATTCAAAGACATAGCTGTGTTAGTTTGGATCAGTATGCAAAGGGATCTTGTAGCACCTTTGAGACTGAGAGAAGTTGGTAGCATAAGCATTTGTAAAGTAGGTTTAGTCTATGAAAGCTTATGCTATCAACTTCTTTCTCTCATCCTCAAAGGTGCTACAAGATCCCTTTGCCTATAGTTGCCCTAGAATTTTGATGCCTCACAAGCAGGAAACTCAGTTGGTCCAACTCCATGTTACTCGAGAGTGAGGTTGGACAGGGCAGTTCCAATGTAGCCCTCTGGCTACAGGAAGTTGACTACCTTTGGTCTACATGATGTCTTTCAAAAGCCTGTATAGCACCAGAAAATGATGTTTATGTTCCCGTATGATGGGTAGGGCCTAAAAGTTAGATTTGATGTGCTAAAACATGTGAGCAAACTGTGACGTTCCAGATGACAGCGACTGCTACTTCTCCTCCTCTTCCTCCTATGGCTCTCATCAGCCCTAGACAGACTAGCCAATGGTGAAGGATTCTTGGAGCTGCAGGCCAAAAATCTAGAGGACCACTGTCAGGAACTGAATTCACACACACAAATGTAACAGTGCAAATGCACTATGTATTAGGAGTGTGATACATAGTACAGGACTTCAGTGAGCGAACTGGAGGCAATTAGCAAAATCCAAAACATTAAAAGCAAAGAGTTTCTCATCCCACTCGCAAGAGACCTTGGAGTTCTGGTTTCAGCCTAGCAGCGCTTATCACTACATTCCTAGCTTTGTTTATCTAACGGTCTCTGGTTCTCATACCTTGTTACAAGCAAGCTGCTAATTAACTCCTACTACATGTCCCATAGCTGAAATATGGAGGGCTACCCAACAATCACAGTTGCCCAACCCAGGGCTACAATCTAAGTGAAGATTATTGTGACCTCATGAGCACTTAAACCAAAGGTAATCCATGTCAGACTTGTAACCTAAGGATGGAAGGCTTTTTTACATAAGCAGTACTTTGAGTTCACCCAGCAACTTTCTTAAAGCAGCAACTAAGGCTCTTTCCACGCGGGGGTTAAAAAATGGTGTAGAGCGACCTCTGACGGAGGTCGTCCACACCGTAAAGTGGATTGGGGTGGACTACTTTTGCGTAGTTCCACACCCCAATCCGCGCTAGGGCGACCGGAAGTGGCAGCGCCGCATGCTTTTTAAAACCCACTTTTCATTAGGTTTTTAAAAAGCACGGGGCATGCAGCCGCGTGCAGCCGCATGCAGCCCCGTCACAGCACCTGGTGTAGATTTGCAGGTGTGCACAAGGGTGTGCCTGCAGACCTGCCAGGGGGCGGGCTTCCGGCTGGCGAGCTTCTCCGGTTGGTAGAGAGCCTCCGCCAGCTGCAAGCTGACATTTTGGGCGCTGCAGGATGCCGCAGGATGCCGACGAGTGTGGAGCAGAGAAAACGCGCTGCTCCACGTGGCGATGGACTTACTCGGTTTCAGGTAAGCTCCGTTTTAGTGTGTTTTTGCCCGTTTCTTCCTCCGTGTGTGGAAAGGGCCTAAGTTAAGAAGCCATCACACTCTTTTTAAAAGAGTTCATTCTTCCTAGTCATCTCAAAAACAGAGCTGGCCTTCCATATCTGAAGATAGTCCGGATGTGCATTGCCTTCACCTACTATGAAAAAGAAGAAAGATGATTCTAAGGTTTATTTGATAAATCTCCCCCCAAGAATAACTGGATGGAGACACACACACACACATACAGCTCAGTGGTAGATCACATCCCAGACTTAATCCCTAGCACCTCCAATGTGCTGGTCTATGACCGTAATAAAGATTCTATTCTATTCTATTCTATTCTATTCTATTCTATTCTATTCTATTCTAGCCTAGCACCTCCAGTTTAAAATGACAGTCAATAGCTTCTGCCTGAGATCCTAGAGGTCTACACCCAGGCAGAACAGACAGTATTAGGCTGGGTTGAAAAACAATTCATTTCTCCCTTATGTTCCTGATGCTGTATTAAGATCCTTAGAGGCTGAGGTACTGCATGAAATGTTCTATGGTTTTACAAAAGAGAAGGCCTTCTCTGTGGTGGCACCCCATCTCCCAAAGACCCTCCTCAAAGGAGGTACAATTGGTTCTGCCTCTTCATTTGGTTTGGTTAGTTGGTTTTGTACAACAGATGGGTACTTTTATTTGTCCAGGAAATTGACATAAGCTATACAGATATATCTTGGTAAAACACAATAAGTGTGTTCCTAGGCCTTACTACTTTAATGGATAATTTGGTAGCAGAAATACCATGCAACATATTTCAGCTGTCTTTTTATTCAAAACTACATGTGAAATGGCCAGAGCAGATATGCTGTGCATAACGAACAAAAACATTTTGAAATTTGAAGGCCTTTTTGAATGTGTGACCAAGGATGAATTTTTCTTTCACTCACCTCCACTTTTTTACAATTATCATTTTGGTGGCCAAACATGCAAGGGAGGAACTGGTAAGGAAGGCTTATCAGTTCTCCCCTTTTCTCTCTGTTTTGCTGTCCAGACATGCACTGTAAGGTGGGAGGGGGGGATTCTGGAGGTGACTGCTGTTTACCTTGCCTGTTGTAGGTAGGCATGCACTACAGTAGGTTTGGTTAGAACAGAATCCTTCTGTTTCCCACTTCAGCTTCTATTTATTGCATTGTTACAATAGATTGCATGTAAAAAATAGTTTGTAGATTCCAGTGGGGGCAAAGGTAAGAGGGAATATGTATTGATTTTAATTTTGTCCACTGGGGCTTAGATATAATATTAGTTCTCCCAAAGGACTTGTGGGAAGGATAAGATTTGAGGAAGTAGGCAGAGGGCCACAGGCACGGGGGGAAGCAAGGGAGCTGTTCCGAGGATCGAGAAAGCTTTGAGTGTTTGAGCTGAAGCAATCAAAGGCCATTTCCGCACTAGCCTGTTATAGCGCGATGATTCCACTTTCAACATCCTCTGGAATCCTGGGGTTTGCAGTTTTGGGAGGGGCCATTCGGCCCCTCCCGAAACTGCAAACCCCAGGATTCCAGAGGATGTTGAAAGTGGAATCATCGCGCTATAACGGGCTAGTGCGGAAATGGCCAAAGTCAGAGGGAGGAATGTGTCAAGGCGGAAGAGCAACAAAAGAAGGGCAGGATAAGGTAACGGGGGATTTTTAAAGGAAGAACAAGACACTTGTGCACCCAAGGAACACCTGCAAGGTCAAGGAATGGTGTTTCTTGGTGAAGTAAGGAGGAGATGGAACGGCATCTGTGATGACATCATTAGAAATATATATCGTGTCTTCAGGATAGTGGAAAGGAAAAGAAGGGAGGGGGGTAGCATGGCTCTTGGGGAGTCCTGATTTGAATGTAAAGTCCCTTACACAAAGGAAGGCAGCTTCCTTATAGACCGCATTTACTGCTCTTGATGACTCCAGTTGTGTGTAAATATTAGAAAACAGCAGGGTCCTGCATTCCAAGAATCACTTGAGCAGTGCCATGAAGACAAGAGTCCTTACCGGTATTGTAGTCATACTCCCCAGCTCTCCTGCTGTTTCTAATCTGTGCGCACAGCCGTGAAAAAACTGGACTGACATTTACAGGCACAGCAGGGAAACACTTGAGTCGGGAATGTTAAAGACTCCACTACCTACGTAGGTTCCCCCCCCTCCAAACCCCCCTCTTCCTTCCCCTTCTTTTCAAAGTGGTCACCATATATGATAAATCTTCATAGGAGAACTAGTACGTACTTCAACTGATGGTGTAATGAGGATATTGATAACGAATCATACAACACTTCTTTTAGTGACAAACATTCAGCAGACAGACCCTTGTTTATACTCTCCCTCCCCCATTCTGTGTAATCTAAAATATCTGGAGGGAGAATCCAATTTAATTATAGACATAAGGAGTTTAGTTTCTTCCTTTCTTCTTCTTTTTATAAAAACAACAATACAAAAACCTTGTGGCTTAATGGTTTCATTTCCTCTTCTTTCCCTCAGTTCCCATTATCATTCTTAAAGGGGTGTGTGTATGTGTTCCGTGTGCTTGCAGATACCTATCCCACAGAGATATAGATATGCACGGAGATACTTATAAACACAGAATATCTATGCAACCAGTACATATACCTTTAGGACATGTCTACATAAACTATATGTGTGCATAATTGCTGGGAAGATAAAACAAAATATATGTGAACATTTTGTTTTTTAAAAAATCACGCATATATAAAAGGATCTATGAAATCTTACATGGTGGTTTTGGAACATGATGCTTATGTTCAACGGCAGCTTTTGCAGTTGCACCAAGGCAACCAATGTGCAACCAAATGCACAATAAAATGCCCATGGCGATCCATGTGTCAACCATATTGTACATGTATGTTCATGTGCTGTGCGCACCCATGAACAATGTGCCTCAATACACAATGGTACTGCATATGCAGCTCTGCTTTTACAACCTTCAATTGAATTAGGGTGTTCCAATTTGGACAAAAATGTCCAACCACTGTTGTAAGGAAAATTATGCATGTCCAACAGAATTCCAGCCCCAGACATATGTGTATAAACACGTGCTGAATATGAGTAATGTTTGCAGTTTGCCCAACTGGCATGCTAAAATAATTTTCTGACCACTTTGTCCCATGAACTGTCAGGATTAGGATGTGATACCACCCATAATATAATGAGAGGAGTTGTTTTTGGTTTGGGTAGCTTTGTGTGTGCATTGTCTGGTTGACTTCTCATTTAAGTTTTCTTTCCCTTTGGGAACAGGACTAGACAGACTGTCATTTGCGATTACTAATTCTTCCTAGCGTTATCACCCGAGTTCTCTTTCTTTTCTTTCTCTCCTTTCTCTCTTATTTTTTGTAATTAGCTATCTTAGTTGGCTCTTAAATTTTAATAGCCAATTGAAGCTACGTTTTAGCCAAGTTCCATATCTAAATTGTATTCAGTCCATTAAGAAAGTTGGTTAAAAGGCTATTAAAGCAAAAAGCCAATACATGGCAGTTAGTGATTATGTTTGCAGCGGTAGCAATGCCTTCAATAGGATTTTTGGAAGGGCCATGTTCCATGTTGTGCTGAGAGAGAAGCACACAAAGACTTATTAAGCTGAGGCTACAAAGCTGTGCAAACCTACAGGGGAGTAAACCCCAGTAAGTGCACTGGGAATCCAATACATGCATAGGATTCATAGAATTAGAAACACATAGGGTTGGAATTGGCTCTGGAACCACCCAGCCCTAAGTCCAGTCCTCTCTAAGCAACCAACCTGTCTACAGGCTGAACCCTGAATGGTCAGGGTAGGATAGATGGAGGATGAGGGTGTGGGCACCTCTATTTATCCCACGACTGTGGTACCAAAGTTGCCACCGCCCTTGAACTGCTGCTGCCATCAAGGCACCGTGTGTCTGACCTCAAACACTTAGGTGGCACTACTGTAGCATTCCCAGAGGTACATGAGTATGTTACAAGAATAATTTATTCAAGGTGAGTAGATAACCACAGGAACGGTGGAGGGATTATTGGATTGCAGTGTGATGCCGGCTGGACCCAGGAAAGGAGATGTGATAAGCTGGCCAAGAGAGCCTTCATAAGGCTGGGGTGTTAACTAGTCTTATAATATGTGTAGAGCACCAGGCATGTTTCTTCCTGTCTTTGTCCTCCAACGACCATCATTAAAACTGAACTTGTCAACTCATCACCATACTCACAAGTTTTGCATTTCTATTGCTATTCACACATACTGCCAGCTCATCCATAGATATAAGATCTGTTCCTAGGCACTTCAGTTCATGCAACTGGTGAAACGGACTTAAAGCTTATGCTACCAACTTCTTTGCCTGAGTCTCAAAGGTGCTAAAAGATCCCTTTGTATACTAATCCAGACTGACAGTGCTATGTCTTTGAATTCTACCATCTTGGTATGCAGAAGTTTATGGCTGAAAAATGTCAAGGCTTGGTTGTTACTGTTACTTGTTTAACCCATCTAAATCCTGACTCTTAGCGTCTTGTTAATTCTTTCCCTGTCTCTTCACAGTCTTACTTGAACCTAACTGACCCTAAATACGAAGTTCTTCTCTTCACTATCACTCTACACTTCACTTTCTCTTCTCTAACTTGTATCTCTTACTGAGCCTAATTCCGATATCTAACTATGATACACTCTAGCCTTCTCAAAAACTCACTCAAATGCTCAACCAATCGTCAGTCACCTCCACCATTCCATGCTCTCCCTGGTCACAAAAGATCACTTACCTTATCTCATAGACCTCATACCGCATGTACTGTAATTTGTCTAACAAACCCATTTTTTTTTCTTTTTTCTTTTTTGCAAAATTCCAGAACATCACAGCTAGCCTGTCAGGTAGCTACATTCTTGCAGCCACCCACGGGAAGATAAAGCCCCCTGCCATCCCCCTTAAAGCTGTCCCCCTTAAGTGGATGGGTAGCAGTATTGTCACTACTGTTCCTTCTGCATTATAATGTTTTTGGCTTTCAGCCTCAGAGGAAAGCAAGGGCAACCCCCCTCTGAACAAAACTTGCCAAGAAAAGCCCATGATACATTCACCTTAGGGTCACCAGAAGTTGGAAATGACTTGAAGGCACACAATAAGATTTAACTATCTGTAATTATTTCATATTGTTAACTGGATTTTTATCCCAGAGTAGGGTCTTAGCAAGGCCTTGAGATTATGAGGCTATTAGAGGCAATCTCAGGCACCACATTTACGATTGCTTCTTAGTCACAATTGTGACATTATACTTAAATTACAGCCTTTCCAGGCAAGAAAAAAAATCTGTTCAAGTCTTAAACAAACCGATTTTATTTTGGATATCCATATAACATTTTCCCCATCCTGAAGTTTTCCTTGGGAATTCCTAGCATTATCAAGCACTTTTGATTGCCGCTTCTGCTTCCTTGTCATCACTTTCCATTTCCCAGGGTATAAATCAACCCACTGTTTCCCAAAATCTATGCCTGTGTTATACTGGAATAAGCTAAGATGGTTGCCACCAACAAATATAGCAATTGTTTCCAGCATCCAGAGGTCAAATGAAGGAAAGAGGAATGCTAGCAATAAGAGAAAATGATCCTAATGCTTAAGTAGTTCAGCATTGCTAAAGCATTTTAACCCTTTGTCTGTAACTCCTGAATAAACCCATTGCCGCACTACACTATTATAGTGCTATTACTCCACTTTCAGCATCCTGTGGAATTCTGAAGTTTGTAGTTTTACCGAGGCCAAAGAGCTTTCTGGCTGAGAATTCTGAATGACCCTCCCTGAATTGCAAATCCCAGGATTCCCTAGGATGTTGAAAGCGGAATAATAGCACTATAGCAGTGTAGTGTGGAAAGGCCCTAAGAGCTAAAAGAGCTCAGTGAAAATTGGTGAAAATCAGTTTCTGAAACCTTGTCTGAGTCTAGATGTGACCCGTGATCAATGGGGATGAGGAGGAAGAATACAAGTGAGGAGACGTTAGGCAAACCTGGGCTATTTCAATAAAGGGTTTAAAACCAAAACCATGAATATGCAGATCAAATCAAAACAAAAAGAACAAGTATCAATTCCTTAGCTTTCTAGATAACCCCTAAGTAGCTGACACTGCATACTGGTCCATGTTGTTTTACACAGGAAAACCACACATATTTCTGTACAGAATATCCCCTTGAAAGCTTCAAGGTGGGGCAAGAACACCTTGGAGAATAGTGTGTAGAAATAATAGTCTCATTGTGCAGCACGGATCAGTCTCCAGAAATTATTTGTCCTTCACATGCAAATATGAAGCACTCTCTGCTACTATAAAACCATCTGGCTGCAGCGCTCCTTTTCCTTTAAATGTTACCCATCACTTTTGATTAATAATAATCCTCCAGTGCTGAAATACTGGCAATCTTCTCCTAACTTTCTAGACAACCAACCTGTGTCACGTGTTCCATCACTCTGCGATTCCACCTGCAAAAGGGGAAAAAATGTGCATTGTAAGTGGCAGCACATGGAAGTCAATTACAGAAATGAAACCATTGCAGACTAAAAGGGGACTGGCAAATGACAAAAAGCAGCAATTAACTACATTTCCATAGCACTTCTAGCTTGCTGCTGCTGGGAAGTCTGGAATGGCATTTGAAGCAGCAAGTCTGCTGGCCTGTTGTTAGCACGGTGCTTTGTTACTTCTTGTGTCACCGATTGTAAAGTGCCAGGACTCACTTGGGAATGCCTTATCCAGATCATTTTAAACTCTGCAATCAAGCTTTAAACTTCACAATTGGCTTGAAGTGTGATGTACTAAGATAGAGAGAGAGAGAGAGAGAGAGAGAGATTTAATTCCCTGGGCCTCCAGCATATGCATCTGAAAACTTCAGGGCCCTCTCATTTGAGTTAAAGCTTTAGGTTAGGTGTGAATTTCCTCATGTATGCCAGGAGAGTCAGGCACCCTAAAGGAGAAAAGTTGCAACCCAGAAAGGACTGCCTGAGCCTCTTCTTCCAGTGGATGGCAATGGCTGAAAGGATTCACACCCTCCTGGCTCTAGCTATAGGTTTTAAAGGAGCTTTTTATGTAATAAATTGAAGTTTGAAAAAAATTACTTTGTTGGAATATTGCTCCCAGAATTTCTCAGCCCAGAGGGATTGGGCTAGGGATTCTCCGATTTGTGCTCTAAAGTAACTTTTCTAACCTCTGGAATTAGCATGGATCATAGAGGTTCCCTTGAGTAATATTCCAGAGAGATAGAAATAGATGTTTGTTTCTTATTCTATCCTGAAATGAGCTTGAGAGAAATAAAATATATTTTAGTTTCTGCAGTATTATTCACATGTATTACTAACATATATGTATTAGCTTATAAGTATAACACATATTAGACATATTTACACATATATTTTAGTTTATTTTGTATTTGAGCCCCAGTAATAAAATAAAGTCTAACAAGGAAGATTTTTAGAGATGAATGATAGGGCCTCCCAAAAAGGACCTTGAAAGTAATTGGTAAGGAGGGAAAGGAAAGGCCTCGATAAGGAGGGCAACGTCACCATCTGTAAAGGAATAAACTGATTTATGGGGACATGCCAGAACACAAAGGGGTACTGTGAAACTACTGATAAAGACACCTGGGATGCACCAGGGAAATGCATGATCAAGTGCTTGATCACTCATACTGCAAATATGGGGAAGGGGGAATGTAACTTCTTAGGCGATCCTGATAGGCTGTAACTTTTGGGGTCCTGTCCAAAGAGATCCAAGGGGGAAGGAAACCTTCATGGGGCAGGGGGATAAAATATGAGGTATTCCATAGTGGGGGTGTCCTCCTCTCTAGGGAGTACCGGCTTCTGCAGAGATGTATTTTAAATAAATAAACTTTTCTCCTTTAGGGTGCTTAATTCTCCTGGCATACATGAGGAAATAAAATTTCACATATTTCTTTCCATGCAATTGTTTGCTAACACCAGCGCTGAAGTCTGAAAAGCATAAGTATAGTTTTAGAAAACTGAAGAGTCACAAAACCCTGGAGAACAAAAAAAATCTTTACCTGGTGTTATTAAAACCACACCATAGATGTCTGGTGAACCTGTTTGATGCATTCCACAACTGGGAAGCCACCACTGAAAAGTCCTTCTCCTTAGTAACTCCCTGCTTATCTCATTTGGTAAAGGTACTTTCAGGAGGGCTTTTGAGGATAATTTTAGGATCTAGAGTTGCATCTCAAAGATCACATGTACAACAATTTAAGAAGGCATTTCCAAAGATGAAGATGATGATTATGCTATTTATTTATTTCTTACCTACCTCTCCTTGTGGGTTGAGGTGGGGAACAGCAACAAATAACACAATACATAATAGTTAAAAGAGCATATAAACCCAATACATCTCTAAATCTATCAAACAATACAGTAGAGTCCCAGTTATCCGACGCAAACGGGCGGCCGCAGCATCGGATAACTGAAAAGGTCGAATTACCCGGACTCCCGTGGCGGCCGCCATTTTGGGGGCGTGCCGGGGGCGTGCCTGGGGGCGTGTCGGGGCGTGTCTGGGGGCGCGGAAATGTCCACAGCCACGCCCCCAGGCTGTGGCGACGCCGGTTAATCCGGAGTGTCGGATTACCGAGTGTCGGATAACCGGGACTCTACTGTATCTTAAAAACCATACTGTAAATCTGGCTGGATAGGCCAGTTGGAAGAGACTAGTCTTCACTGCTGATTTAAATAAAGACAGCATCTCAAGCTGATGAATCTCTTCTGGCAGGTCATTCCACAGTTTGGGGGTGGCAGAAGAAAAATGTCCTCTGGGTAACAGTTAAAGTTAAAAAGAGTGGCTATGACTGAGCAAAGGCAGGAACCAGAAAAGAAAGATTAAACCCAGTAAGTAGAGACAGTTGGATCATATACTGCTATAATCTGCCCTGAGTCTATAGAACAGAGTGGATAATAAATGCATGAGTATTTCAAAACAGGAGTGGGGAATCAGTGCCTTTCCATAGGTGTACCACATTAAAGAATCATAGCAGTTTGGTCGCACTTCAACTCCCATGAGGATATCCTGTGTTGGAATCTTGGCATTTGTAGTTATGTGAGATGTTTTTATTTTCTTGTCAGCTTCCCTGAACTATAATTTTGCTGACTTCTGGAAAAGAATTCTAAGTATTCTATGAAACAACAAATCCTGGGATTTCATTGGAATAATAGCAGTTAAAGTGGTATCACACTGCTATAATTGTGCTGTGTGGATATGTTGCAGGTGTTCTTGAACTCCAATTCCCATCAACCCTAGCCAATATGACAAATATTTGAGGAAGTTGGGGGACTGTAGTTCAGTTAAATCTCAATTTTAAAGGGAAGCAGACATACTCATATACTTGGATAAACAGAGTGCACTTTCTGTGCTCCTTGAAGTGTTTTGGAATACTCCAAATACAATTGTCTATAATATTCATTTTGTGGAAGAGGCAAACAGAATATAAAAATATCAGCAAGTTACATCATATGTGACTAAAAATAAAATAAAAAAAAGACATAACTGATAATATTGAGCAGAACATCATATAAAAGCCTAACAGTTTTCAGCTGTTTATACAAGTTAGGTTTCAAATAGCAGGTGCTTTGTTTGTGATGCTAATAAAATAGCTGTATTCCTTTTTTTCCTTTTCCCCCTTTTCTTTTTGAGAGGAAGCAAAAAATAAATATTATGCTACATTTCCTCAAATTGCAGGGAAAAAATTAGATTGCTAGCAAATAGCTTCCAATAGATGTAGCAGCATTGTTAGGAAAGGAAACAGCAATATCCAGCATTTCCAGATCTATCAACGTTGAACGTAACCTCTGCAAGTGTACATTCCGTGCTGGTGGGCAGGAGGTAATCAAGCCGAATAATTGCTGTGCACGGTAAAGTGTTCCATTTTTACCTTTCCATTGCTTTGTGCAGGAGAGGATAATAAAGTTGACCTTGTTGTCATTGGCCTGTGTTTTATTATTGTGATTTTTTTCTTAATCTTAAATATTGTTTTAGACTAAAGCATTCTGCAGTTTTGTTGCAGCAGCAAGCACTGCAGCGTATTGTTCAAAACTGGCTCCATCTACACCACAGGTGAAAATTGTGTGGCCTTCCAGATGTTGTTGGACTGAAGCTCCCAGCAGCCCTTGCAAGCATAGTGAATGGTGAGGAATGCTGGACAAGAACCTCTGGAGGACATCAAGAGAACTATGTGATAAGACCTACACAGACTTGAGAGAACTGGAACATGCTTGACTTGAGTTAGCATGGTATAATGGGGTTGAGCATCGGAGTACAATCCTGGAGACCAGGGTTTGATTCCTCACTTGCCCATGGAAACCTACTGGGTGACCTTGGTCACATCACATACTCTCAGCCCCCACAAAACCCCATGATAGTTTCACTTTAGGGTTATCATATTTCGGAAACAACTTGAAGGCACACAACAACAATAAAAAGCACCCAGAAATCTCAGTGAGAGCAAAAGGCAGTTGTGAGGTTACCAGCTATATGTGATCAGAGCTTAAAGATGTGGATGGCAGTTAGTAGCTCTAGAAGCATTGCATAGCCTCCAACATCTCACAGATGAAAACAGGGACACGTATGTCCAAGCAACACCAGATTTTGGTCAAGATTTTGGTCAAAAGTTATTAGTGAAGAAGAACAAACAAGCTGAAAGAGGTTGCGGCAGTTTGCTTTTGCCTGAATCTACAGGGAAGGACAAGATTCTGCAGAACCTCTCTCTCTCTACTTTTGAGGTTCTCAAGTGGAGACTACTTTTATATCTTGCAATTAGCAGCAATTGAAGTAAGTCAGGATAAAAGAGGAATGTGGGAGAAGGAAAGAGAAACTGGGACATTTTAAAAACAGATGAAGAAGTGAGATGACAGAGGATTCATTGGGACTGTGCCTGCCAAAGCAGGATAGTTGGATGGTATGGAATAGGTATACTCATGTTGAAATAATATTTAATGTCCAACTGTCCTCCTCTATAGGTACCTGCATGTAGCTATGGAACAATTCTTTTGTGACTTATCACAAGTTTTTTTAAAAAAATTATTCTTTTTAGAATTTATCAGTAATAAGTAAATGAAGTCATACCACTCAGTCCTCCCAGTTGTGCGTATGTGTGTATATAATCATTTTCCCCATCTCTCCTATCTGTCTGTCTACCTGTCCATCCATCCATCCATCCATCCATCCATCCATCCATCCATCCATCCATAGGAGTATAGCTACAGCAAACAAAATGAAAGTGTTGCCCCATCAAGAAGAATTCTCTAAAATTTATTAAAAAAATTAAAAATTTCCTTCAGTTTCCTCATTTCTAGCATTGCAATGACTTAAAACTTCCACTGAGCATTTAGAAATACAGTTTAGGCATCCAAAGAAAAGGAGCAGACAAGGTTGCCAAGGGAATGTGAATGCAGCAAATACAAGATTTCTAGATGTGGACCATTTTCAGTGTCTTGCTTTCTGCAATGCCTACAGCTACACCTCCTTCCATCCATCCATCCATCCATCCATCCATCCATCCATCCATCCATCTATAGTATTGAAGGTCCATTTTCAATATTCAGTTCATGAAAACACCTTAAAATGAGTAGCACATTGCTAAAAAGTTATTTGTTACCCCTCTTATCATACGAAAACAACTGGCTAATTTTTCTGCTAGTAAAACTGAGCATATTCTATTAAGAGAGTTATCAACAAAAGTGTGACACTCTGAAGAGCACCCCCTCAATGTTATTTGACTGCATCTCCCAACAATCTTCACCATTGACTCTGCCTGCTAGGGCTGGCTGACTCCCACCACTGGCGCAGAGGTGCACTGAATGACCAAACAGACATTTGGCACGGGATAAGAACAAAGATGTGGAATGTTTGGATCTCCAACTATTGTTGGTCTGCAGCTCCCATGAACTATGGGAGGACTGAAGCTAAAGAACCACAGACTATGCTGACTAGAAGGATGATGGAAGGACCAGAGCTGAAGGACCAAATGATAACAGCAAGAGCTCAAAAACAAAGATGTAGAGCAAATGGCTTTCTCCTACTTTTGCACCCCAGAAATGTATAACCAAAGACAGAACTGGGAAAGGGTTTATGTTCTTGCTTTGTTTTATAGTGACTCCAATGATTCACAGCCAGCATGGACAACAGCCCCAACAAGCAACTTTTCTGAGCTCTATAATGGCAGATTGCCTTGGAAATAGAGCTATTCTACATCAGCAGAGATAGATTAAACCTTCATAGAAATGCATAATCCCTTCTTAAGGCCATTGGGGAGGAAGTCTTTATCACATGGTGTGATAGTGAATTCAGTGAGATAATGATGCAGTCAGCTGTGAAGACTCAGAAAAAAGAGTAAGTTTAGGGGGGGGCAAGTCAGAATTCTGATTTTTGTGAAGGGCTGGCATATCATAGTATCATAAAGATGGAAGAGACCACAAGGGCCATTGAGTCCAACCCCCTGCCATGCAGGAATATACAATCAAAGCATTCCCAACAGATGGCTGTCCAGCCTCTGTTTAAAATCTTCCAAAAAGGGAGACTCCAACTCACTCTGAGGCAGCATGTTCCACTGTCAAACTGCTCTTACTCTCAGGAAATTCTTCCTAATCTTTAGGTGGAATCTCTTTTCCTGAAGTTAGAAGCCATTGCTCCATGTCCTAATCTCTGGAGCAGCAGAAAACAGGCTTGCTCCACCCTCCATATGACATTGCCTTCACATATTTAAAGATAGCTAACATGTTGCCTCTTAACCTTCTTTTTCTCTAGGCTAAACCCAGCTTCCTAAGCCTCTTCTTATGGCTTCCAGGCCTTCTACCATTTTGGTTGCCCTCTTCTGGACACATTCCAGTTTGTCAAGATCCTTCCTGAACTGTGGTGCCCAGAACTGGACACATTATTCCAACTGGGGTCTGACCAAAGCTGGTATCAATCAACAACAGAAAAGTTTCATCCAGTTCCAAAGATGAGAACAGTGATATACTTGCATTGTATCAAAAATGCTTTCACGGCATCCCCATCGATGCACCATCTGATTTTACTGCCATTATCTCAGGAGTCAATATCGATTTTTCCCTCACGAGTTATTCAGGACTGCTTGGAATATATTTAATTTGCCATGATCTGAGAATATGCTTTACCCTCTTTTCTGTTCTCATCCTCATTCTCTTGATATGACCAGGGCATTTGGGTGGCTTCACCTTCCATTTTCTTTTGCTTCTAAGACACCCAGATGGGGCAACAAAATGAAACAGGGAACTGGCTCACCATCTGTTGATGGGAAACTAAATACAGGGTTTTATTGTTCTGTAAGTAAGAACAGATACGGCCTCTGCATCAAGGCCAAGCTATATGCTATTAAATCTACCCTTTGAAGTCCTCCATCAGGCTGACCAAGGACAGATGGTAAACTGGTATCATTTGATACTGGCTTGGGTCAAGTCGAAGTTCAAGATTAAAGGTAACAAGAGCCCTTGTTCAGCTGTCCAAAGTGCTGTTCTATATATTGAATACCTTCTAGCTGCCACTAGTTTTGCAGATTAGAAAAAGACATTAAGAGGATTTCTTTTAAAAAAAAAATCTTTAGAAACACTGTGTCTTAATATGAAGTAGATACTGTTTGCCTTTGTAAAAAATGTACCCTGGACTCCATATAAACAGTCATTTCAATACTGACATTTCAGCCATTCTGTGTGTTGATATGCATTTTTTTTTTGGTCAAATATCACATATTATTTCCCCTTCCTTGTGCCAATGTGGGATAATGATTTGAGTGTTGGACAAGGACTATGGAAAAGCAACGTTTGAATCCTTGTTCAACCCTGGAAAACCACTGGATGACTTTGGGCAAGCCACATGCTCTCAGCCCTAGAGAAATGTGATGCCAATCTTCCTCTGAATACATTTTGCCATTCAAACCTTGTGATAAGGTAATGATCAGTTGAAGTCAAGTTGAAAGCATATAATGATAACTTTAATCCAGCAGCCCAAGACTTTGACTTGCTTTAATGCCAAGGGTTGAGTCCTATAGCATCCAGTAGCAGAATGGATTTTCCCTTCCCTACAGCTTCCACATCCCATAGTCTATTCAATAGGGTTGGGGGATCTGTATCCATTCCATAATTTACTCTAAAGAACATGGAAGCTGGAGGGGAAAGACAGAAAAGGGATCTCTTGTTCTGCAACCAGAAATCTGCTTGTGGAAAGAAGAAGGAGAAGGAGAAGGAGAATTTTCATTTGTATGCTGCCTTCTTCCTGGAATGGGATGCAAAGTGGCTCACAAAAACAATAAATTAAAACCAGACAATAAAAATTGTTAAAACAATTAAAATTATCACATTAAAACAGTATAAAATTATAAAATTGCCTAAAAAGCACAGACCCCAATAAGAAGCCTCCCTGCTTACACAATTAAAGGCCTGCTTAAACAAAAAGATCTTTGCTTGCTGGCAGAAGAAGAGCAAGAAGGGGTCCAGCCTAGTCTCTTGTGGAAGGGAATTCCACTGAGTGGGAGCAGCCACTGAGAAGGCCATCTCCTGGGTCCTCTCCAAACAAGACTACAACGGTGGCAGGACTAAGAGAAAGACTTCCCCTAGGAATCATGAGACTCTGACCCTTTTCGCACGGGCCTTTTCTCGCGCGACAGCCCCGTGAGCCTCGCAGGAGTGGGAGCATCGCTCCGCACGATGCACTCCCACTTCCGCCGGGCTCACGGGGCTGAAGCGGCGCGAGCGCGGGTTTTTTCATTTTCGCTTCCAAGCGAAAATCACCCGCGCTCGCGCAACGGTCCCGGCGCCCGTGCGCACTTTCGTGCAGAGCGTCCAGGAGCCGGCCAGGTCACGCTTCCTTCCCTCCGCCCCTGCAAAAGGAAGGGACGGGGCGGGGCGCTCGCGCGACACGTCCTGCTTCGCGCGTGCGGGGGGGCGGACAGGACGAGCGCCTTTCTCTCTCCGCGCGCGGGGGGGATGGAGGGGACAGGCTCCTTTCTTGTGCGCGCAGGGGGGAATGGACGGACGCGCGAGCCGCCGCTGCCTCCAGGAGGCTGCCGCTTCCCTGCTCGTTCCTTTGCCTGCGGAAGGAAGGAAGGGGGAAGCAGCAGCCTCCCGGAGAAGGCTTCATGCGCGAGCCGCCCTCCCCCGCTCGCGCGAGAAGACTTAATGCGAAAAGGGTCTCTGTTAGGTTTACATAGGGAGATATGGTCTTTCAGATAGTCTGGAGCTATGCCATGTAGAGCTTTATAGGTCATGGCCAGCACTTTGAATTGTGCCTGGAAACAAATTGGTAGCCAGCAAAGCTGTTCTAACAAGGAAGTTACACACTCCCTATAACTGGCCTCAGCCAGTTTTGTCCATGCCAAAGTTTCTGAACAGTTTCCAAAGGCAGCCCCACATAGAATGCATTACAGTATCCAAATGGGATATAATCAAGGCATGTGTCACTGTATGCAGATTGGTACAACCACACTCCTGGCCACTGCTGAAACCTGGGCATCCAGGATTGGAGGTAAATCCAGGAGAACATACAAGCTGTGATCCTGAGATTTTAGGGGGAATATAAGCCTATTCAATACAAGCAGAGCCACTGTACCCTGATCTGCCTTTTGATTGACCAGAAGCACCTATATCTTCCCTGGATTAAGTTTTAATTTGTTTGCCCTCATCAAGTCCATTACTGACAACGGATATTGGTTTAGTATCAAGACAGCTTCCTTGGAATCAGGTGGAAAGGACAGAGTTGAGTGTCATCAGCATATTGATGACACGCAACCCCAAAACTCCGGATGAGCTCTCCCAGATTGTACAACCTTATATTTTCAGTGTTGCATGATGTATGTATTAGTGCAGCCCCAGTTTCAAGGTTTAAAAGGCTTGTGAAAATAAAAACAGCTTCATCTGCCATAGAAAAGGCCACAGAAGAGGCACCAAGACTGGCTTTCTGGGGAGAGCTTTCCACCATCAGGGTACCATCACTAAAAAGACCATGCCCCTGGTAACTACCTCCTGCTTCTTACTTGGCTGGCGAACCTGGGATCCTTTCATACTACACAATCCTGTGGTTGTAGTTTGGTGAAGCAATTGGGCTCTCTATCTAAGAGCTCTAAATATCCTTCCTTAAACTACAAATCCCAAGATTCCATAGGACGTTGCCATAGCAGTTAAAGTAGAATATAGCATTATTGCTGTGAAATGTGAAAGGAGCCTAGAAGAAGATTCCTTGAAGAGAGTCTGAAACTCCATGTATGTGCATATGGGAAGAGAAGTTGTTCTTTAAGTAACCTGTTATTTAGGCTGAAATGAAATGTCACCCCTGCCATGCCACTCTTTTTGACTTTCATCTTAACCATTGCAATAAGAAAGAGACCCCAGTAATGTGAACAGGTGGAATTCTGGTGCAAAGAGGAGCAAATAGTGTCTAACATGCATGTGGATAATGGTGGCACTGAGATATGTGTTTTAAAAGACTTGCTTCGGATTCTTCTCTTTATCTTAACTTCCAGCATAATGTCATTGCACATACCCGCCCCCGATACTTTCCATATTCAATTACTCTTTGGGATAATGCTTTTATTTTTGAAGTATAGTGCAATGCAGCTTAGTTCCATGAAATTTCACTTAAGTGCCCCAAGATCCATGGATATAACTATTACTTAAACAGTAAGTAATGGTTGTGCACACACGAATTAGGAAACATATTGTTCTTTAGATGAATTACATTCAAATTAGTTCTTATTATAAATGGGCTAGAAAATGGATTTTTTAGCTCTGGCTGGCCAAAGAGCTAACATTTGTCTCTAGTTCATTTGTTTAAATATATTCAGGCCAGATTGAAATCCATATTGCCTGACATTAATTGAGTACTCAAGCATCAGTGTACTCAAGTTTCATAAACCACTGATGACTGAGTTTTTACAGGCTTGATTTAAAAATATACCATCCCTTTTATAGGAAAATGATGTTCTGTTTATAAAGTCATTTTCAGAGCCCAGCATTAAATGCCATACATCTTAATAGAGTGAATTTAAATATGACATTTGTACTATTGCGATGACATCTTGTTTGCTAAGAAAATTATATTTTTTCTCCATTTGATAATGTATTTTTACAGAGCCTTCTGTGCAATATCTTCAGTCAACATATTTCTCTTTTCCAAGAGAGCTCCAGCTCCAAGATAATTCAACTGCAGCACACAGACGAAAATCATTCACATTTTGCTGTACCCATTTGGGGAAATATTTTTCAGTGAGTACAGCTCAATAACATAGGAACAGGGGGAAACTATCTTTGGTGTTGGCCCATCTATTTTGCTACTGTTGGCACAGATTGGCTCCTGGGTTTCAGGTGAGAGGCTTTCCAGACCCATCTGGAGATGCCAGGGACTAGATCTAGCACCTTCTGGATGCCAAGAATGTACTCTACTCCTGAGCTACCAGCTGACCTCTGATATATAGGACAGCAGATAAAAACTGAGATCCTATCTGAAGCTTGTGCTGCATAAATTTCCACCAGTGTTTCCACACGAAAGTCTGGGAAGTCAAAAGTGAAGGGAAGTTAATGAGAAAGGAAGGTGGCAGTGTGAGGGAGCAGCTGTGCCAAGGCAACATCTGGTAGTTACAGACTGGCAAAACGGTTGCAGAAGGAGGTATTGGGTAGCTTTTTATATAATGTTGAAAAATGTAGCTACATTCAAATAATATCTAGTTTCAACCAATGTTCATGGCTGCTGTTCATTCTCTTTCATTCACATATACACATCCATCCCAATGAGGCACATCGAGACCCTCATATGCCACGTCATTGACATTCTCATACCCTTCACCCCACTAACATAATCCATCTTTCACACACATAGAAAGTTTAGATACATCATCTTGTTCCGATTATATACACCCACAGACATGCACAAGGCCTCACACTCTGCATTTCATAGTCACATGGTAACACCCATACCATTCTTTTCCATAAACATCCATATAAACTTGAAGTCACTGTCAGCTACTGTAGGCTACTGGCACTAGGAAGACAACTGGTGTGGTCCAGTCGTTAGCCATATAGGTGCCCGGTTGTGAGACTCCCTGTTATGAGAAATGAGTATGGTCTGCTGGATGCATATTGAGGCAAATGTGTTCAGGCATTGCATAAGAAGTTGTTATGTATCATTGCTATGCTTTGCTATGATTGTTACAAAATATCTATTGCGACTGCTCATTACAACAATGTATCCATGCTAGGTTTTGCTATAATTATTACAAAGTCTCTGTTGCTAATTGCTCAGGGCAACAATGTATTGGGTGAGAAAGGAAGAACAGATAAGGGCAAAAAATCAAAGTACAGACTGGGGAGATATATTGTTTTGAGAACGTGGTGCCTGTAAGATAAGAGCAGGAGGAATGTGACCAGGTCACCCTGGTCAAGGATGGAGGGGAATGTGTGGCAGACATGAACCCGGGAACTGTTGGGGAGATAGAATGATGTATGGATTTATGGCTCTCACCAGTCGTGGCTTTGTGTGCCTTAATTTGCAATGTTAACTTATAAAAGTTGTAAGCTGCATGGATGCTCAGCAACTTCTGTGGAAGTGTGCTGTGTTGCTCATGTTTATCTTACACAAATAAGCTACTGTCTACCTCAGAGTAAATTCTGTGGAGTGTGGTTTATCCAGTACAGTATGAGAACTTGAGAGATCCAAGTTCCAGTCTTCAGTGAGCCATGTAATTCACTGGATGATCTTGGGCAAATCACTCTCTTTAAGCTGGACCTACCTACCTGTTATGTTGAATAAGTAGGAAGGGAGCAATATATGTTTCCTTGAGCTCACTGAAGAAAAAAAGAGGCATAATATAACTGATATATAGCCAGTATGGTATAGTGGTTTGAATGTTGGACTGCCATGCCAGGAGAGCAGGTTTCAAATTCCAACTCAGTCACGGAAACTCAGTAAGTAACCTTAGGCAAGTTACACACACTCAGCCTTAAATGAAGACAACAGTAAATCTCCTTTGAATAGATCTTGCCAAGAAAACTACAGGATAGGGTTGCCATAAGTTGGGGTTGACCTGAAGGCATGTTATAGCAACAACAAATAAGTACCAGACTAAAGAAAGAGAACTCTCTGGAATGGGATCACAGCATGTGTGTGTAAGGGAAATTAAATTTCTGAGCAACTCCCTCAATAATCAAATAAAGACCAGTTGTGCGCTATATGTCCCATCTAGTTTGGTCATAAGCTAAGCATGAAAGTTCCACTGCATTCCATTATGGCTGTTACTTCTTTGTCCATTCAAGATAAATACACTTGCCCACTAAAGTGACCATCCAAGCTTAGAAAAGTTACTTTTTTTTTTTTTGGACAACAGCTTCCAGAATCCTCTTGCTAGCATAGCCACTGGATATGCTGGCTTGGTGAGTCTGGACACTGTACTGTGGCCCCTACCCCAAAGTAATTTTTCCAGCCTCTGCATTTGACCAGATGGATTCTGGCCCATGAAACTTCATGTCACAGTGCAAGTGCTCTTGAATGAACCACAAGATTCTTTTTCTGGTATTCCTGTAATAAACTAACATTACTAATCCTCATGGCCTCAATGGAATTGATCATCATCAGCTTGAAGTGGCCCTCAGCCAGGGTCAGCTGGCAATGTGCTAACACCATGTATCCTCAAGTGGCATAAAAAAGGATACCTGCCCTCTAGTCACAGTGGTATGGCCATTTCCCACCCTATTAGCATGAGACACAAGCTAATCTTTGCATTGGGAGCTACTTGCGTGATGGGACAATTACATCATATCCCTTTAAGCATATCCCAAAAGAACTGGCCCTTAAAGCCTTTTATTTTTTGCCACAATGTTTCATAAACATCAGGTTAATTGAAGGCTGCTGTATATTTAATGGGGGTGGAGGCCCTCAAGGATAAGACGATAAGGGACTGGTGTTTTTCAGGAGTCCATTAGGCAGACATCTGCAGGACTGAAATGGTCATGGCGATCCCAACAGACCAAATCATTAATGGGACACTAAGTTCCAATTAAGGGCATGGCCCAAAAGACCAAGGTGGAAAACATGGGCCTCGAAGCTTTCCCCAAGGAGCTTTTTAATCTTGCAGCTTGAGTTCATCTTGCAGCAATACAATGGCAAATAATAAGAAAGCTGAGCAATTTATATGGAAGAAGGTAAAACAGGCAATCCCAATGAAATTTCAACAGGAACCATCACACTGAAATCAATCCTTTTAAATAAAACAACAACACTTGTTGAGGGGTGGCAGAACAGCAGTTTCACTATATTATATCAAGGCCCAGAGAGTTAAGGCTGGCTCTACTATGAAGGAATGTTGGTGGACACCATAGACAGCTGATGGGGGTGCTTATAAAAGGAAACACTTTTTTAAAAAAATGTTATTATTGCTGCATTTTTATTGCCAAGGAGAAGTGTTTGCAGAATTTTCTGCCTCAGGTGCCAGAAGAATTTGTCGTGGCTTGACTGCCATGCACTTTAACTTGGGGAGGTCAGGGTAGGGTCACTATTTGCTACTCTGCCTCAGGCTATAGATCATCTTGGAACTCATGACTTGGAATTGGGTCTTAAC